>ML805614.1:62106-73421 GCA_009831015.1 Picea engelmannii
AGGGGCCTTATTGGTTGAATTTCCTTCATGGCTTGACATGTTTAAGCTCTAGGATCTACCCTTAGATAAAAGGGGCTAGCTCTGATACCATGTGTTGGACAACTAAGAGGGGGGGGGGTGAATCAGTTCTTACCGTGCTTAAACAATTATTCTTATTTTAAACTCATTGCAGAGCACTTAATGACAATCACAATAATGTAGGGAGGTAATCAATAGAACATTCAACATCAGTCGCACATGTGAAATATACAGAGAGATATTTCTTGAGGAAACCCATAAAGGGTAAAAACCTCTTCTTCTTGGTATGATAAGTAATATTTACATTATGTACATTATGATACATATGAGATACAACTCATTGTGAGGCTACAACCTCTGTTTTGCAAGCTGCAACTTGCTGAGAGCACCAACTCTCTGTTTTCTCTAGCACCAACTCCCTGTGTTTCTCTAGCACCCACTAGAAGGAAGCACCAACTCCTTGGTTTCTCTAGCACCCACTAGAAGGAAGCAAAAACTTCCTAAGTGTTCTAGTACCAACTTCCAGTCACATAGGCACCAACCTGTAAGATAGAGATCAACAGTTCTCCCTTGCACCACCCTACCACCTTTGTTTCTTTGGCTACAACCAGATAGAAGCTACAACTCCCTGTGTTCAAGCACCCACTTGAACCTTTGAGGACAACAGTCCTCTCTAGCACCTCCCTACCACCCTGGAATATCAAGTTTGCTTTAAATCAATTTATCACAATGATACAATATTTATCAATGGCTTATCGATATCATCATTGTTCTCCTACACTGCTCTTCTCTACATGCATCAATGTCTTCATGCACACTTTCCTTGCACTTTCTGTTCTTCTGCCTTTTATGCTCTTTGCGCCATGTCCATTCAATGCACCATTCCTCTTCTCTGTGTTTCAGCTGCTGCACACTCCTCCTTCTACACACATGAATCACTTTGAACAACCCCAGATCTCTTCTCTATTCTGTATTTTTATTCCCACTGTGCATCTTCTACATCCTCTATTCACAATGATTCTGCATGCACTTCCCATGTCGAGTGCTCTGCCTGATCATCATTGAAACTCTTCAGCTTCTCTGGTAGTTAAACCCATGCGTCCATCATCACTGGGTGTTATGCCGAGATTCCTTAGCCTCTCCAGCATTCGAGACTCTTCATCTTCTCTATCATAGTTGAGATCATCCTCTCTGTTATAGTTACAGGCTTCAATGCTCTTCCATATTTCAATCGCCTCGATGAACAGTCTTCATTCCACTCATAGATTCCTTGAGACTCTTCATATCCTCTGGATATCACAATGAGGCCTCTTCGAGTCCTTTGGTAGAAACCATCATTCATATCTAGTAGTTACACTGTGAACCTATTGAGCCTTTTTCCTTTGGCACCTTTCACCTTTCCTTTCACATGTGGCCAAAGGAGGTAACCACACACCTGTTCAGAGGGTGCTTTTGTGACTTGCGTTTCTCCATAAAGTGCTTTCGCGATTTCTCATTTCGGCATTCCTACATTTCAACATTCCTATGGAGAAGTATCTCAACATTCCAAGTCACAACACTCGAAATGGATCTTGGTTTCACTAGCTCCTTCCTCCCTCTTCCGCAGATGTGACCACTAGATGTGACCATAACCTTATTCGAAACTGCATTTCGCAATTTTTCATTTCACGAATTTGTTGTGAGTCACTCTGACTCTTCCAACTCCCGATCACGAAATGGAGCCTTGCAACTTGGAAGCTCCTTGCTTCACATGCCCACAGTTGTGACCAAGCGTTTATCCATAAAGTGCTTTGGTGATTTCACATTTCAACATTCCTATATTTTGGCATTCCTATGGAGAAGTATTTCGACACTTCCAACTCTCGATATCCGAAAATTCTACCAAAAGGTGTTTTTCGCATTTCGTCATTCTGGCATTTCGGCATTCCTGTGGTGAAGTGTTTCGACACTTCCAACTCTCGGTATCCAGAACTCCGAAATGGAGTTAGATCAACGGTATGGTATTTCGGCGTTTCACATTGCGACATTTCGACATTTCTGTGATGAAGTGTTTCGACACATCCAATTCCCAGTATCCGAAATAGAGTTTATCTTCTGATACACCTCCAACTCCTGGTATCCAAAACTGGAGTCTTTGTTGATGTGTCTGTTTCAGGATTTCGGCGTTTCACATTTTGCAACTTCGGGACTCCTGTGATGAAGAGTCTCGACTCTTGACTCCTCCAACTCTCCGTATCTGAAACCTTTGATTTCTTAGTTTGCAAAACTCCTAAATGGAGTCTTTGTTGATGTGCTTGTTTTGGGATTTCGGCGTTTCTCATTTCCCAACATCGGGACTCCTGTGATGAAGATTCTTGACTCTTGACTCCTCCAACTCCCGGTATCCGAAACCTTTGTTGATGTGCCTATTTCAGGATTTCGACATTTTTCATTTCACAATTTTATGCCGTGAGTTGCTTCCTTGACTCCTGGAGTTTACGTTTCTGAATGGGATCCAATGATCACTTAATTAACTTGCCATTGCCATGCCATTATCCCTGTATTGTTGTTCATGATCTTTTCCATCAATGACAAGCACACTCTTGCATGTTGCGTGCACCTCTGCACTATCTCTTATGGTCTTCACGAGCTTGCTCTGCTACGTCTTCCCAAAATACTTTTGGTTCCCACCTAGCACATTATGCCTATACTCAAGTAACCATCGCTACTGTACTTGCCATCAATGACAAGCATACACTACTTGTAAAACATTCCAACAATATCCCCCTTTGGCATTGATGGAAACAAAGGCACCCAAAACTGTTCTTTTCTCCCCCTTTGACATCAATGTCAAAAAAAACACGCACCCCCTGAGCTGTTGTAGTATTTTTTGGAGGTATCAGATATTCAATCAATACAAACTCCCCCTAATAGGATGGACTCTCTTAGGTGTGAGACATGATGACACCCAGCTTCTGTCGGAGATATTCAAATGGTGTCTTGGCTAGGGTTTTAGTAAAGTTGTCTTCAATTTGTTCTGTGGTTGGAATGTAATGGACCTGAACAATCTGATTGGTGACCTGCTCTCTCAGAAAATGGTATTTTATGGGAATATTCTTGGTCTTGGAGTGGAATACAAGATTCTTGGACACACTGATGGCACTAGTGTTATCAAAATGAATTGGGATCGGTGCAGCGTATTTTACCTCCAAGTCTGCAAGTCTCTGAATCATCCATAATACCTGACTCCAATAGGTAGTAGCAACATTGTACTCTGCCTCTATAGATGATAAAGAAATGGAACCTTTCTTTTTACTCAACCATGCTACTAGATAATCTCCTAAGAAGAATGCACCTCTATGTGTGCTTTTCCTTTCATCCATGCAGTTAGCCCAATCAACATCTGAGTAGACTGGTAATTGAAAATTATGATTCTTAGGATACCATAGGCCATAGTTCATTGTTTCTTTCAAATATCTGAATATCCTTTTGACAGCTAACAAGTGACTCTGTTTAGGTGCAGACTCATATCTTCCTACCATTCCAACAACATGCATTAAGTCTGGGTGAGATGCTATGATGTACAACAGGTTGCCTATCATTGACCTATATGAACTTTTATCAACATCAGGTGAGTCATCATCCTTACTTAATTTGTATCCAGTAACCATAGGTGCGCCCACAGGTTTAGAATCTTCCATTTGAAACCTTTTCAACATTTCTCTTAGATATTTTTCTTGAGAAATGAACATCCCTTTAGACCTCTGAGTAATTTGCAGAACAAGAAAAAATGACCGTTCACCTATCATAGACATTTCAAACACAGACTCCATGGAAGAAGCAAACCATTGTAACAATTAATCCTTATTACATCCAAAGATGATGTCATCTACATAGACCAACACGATGAACAAATCATTATCCTCTATTTTGATATATAGATTGTTGTCAACTGTACCTCTCTTGAACCCTTTGCCTTTGAGATATGTATACAGTCTGTGATACCAGGTACGGGGGGCTTGTTTTAACCCATATAAATCTTTCTTTAGCTTTCATACTAAGTCAGGGTTATCAGACAGTTCAAAACCTTCTGGTTGTTTCATATAGACTTCTTCATTTAAATCTCCATTTAGAAAAGCTAACTTGACATCAATTTGATAGACTTTAAACCTTTTATGACAAGCATAGGTAAGAAATATTCTGATAGCTTCTAATCTTGCTACGGGTGCAAATGTTTCATCAAAATCTAGTCCTTCTATTTGAGCATAGCCTTTATAGACCAATATTGCTTTGTTCCTGACAACTTGTCCCTGCTCATTCAACTTATTCTTAAAGATCCATTTGGAACCAATGGAATTTTTACCTTCAGGTCTATGAACCATCTCCCACATATTTTTTTTCTCAATCTGATCAAGCTCATCATTCATTGCTTTAACCCAATGGTCATATTTTCTAGCTTCATTAAAATTCTTGGGTTCCAGCATGGATATGAAAGATATATGTGATTGTTCGGTTTTTTTGATTATCTTTCTCCTGGTTTGTACACCTTTGTCTTTTTCACCAATTATCTGACTTGCAGGATGATTCTTTTGAGTGATTCTGGAGGAGGAATTTGAAGTTGTCTGTTGATTTGAGTCTATCTAAGTATCTGTGTCTTCATATGATTTAGATTCTTTGTTTTCTAATTCTTGGACCTGTTCATCTTCAGCTTTATCTATTTCCTCTGTAGAAGACTCATTATTGTACACCTCTCTTGTTGGGATTCCTTCATCAAATTTTATGAAAATACATTCAACCATTTTATGCAGCCTCTTATTATAGAATCTGTATCCTTTATTGTTTGTAGCATACCCTAAGAAGATACCTTCATCATCCCTGTCATCATATTTTCCAAGGTTCTCATCATTATTCTTTATGTAACATAATCTAACATTTACTCCCAAAGACTTTGAAGTGTTTAATTGAAGCAGGTCTCCCATACCACAGTTCATAAGGTGTCTTGTCACTTTGTGGTCTTAGGTGGGCTTTGTTAAGAACATGGACTTCTGTGTGTATTGCTTCTACCTGGTAGGTTTGACCAATGTTCTTCTCATTCATCATTGACTTGGCCATTTTCTGCACTATTCTGTTTTGCCTCTCAACTACTCCATTTTGTTGTGGAGTTCTTAGGATTGTGTATTCTCTCTTGATCCCATGCTTATCATAGAATTTCTTCAAATCATTTGACATAAATTCTCCTCCTATGTCTGATCTTACTGCCTTTAACCTCTTGCCTATTTGATTCTCAATTAAAGCCTTAAATTTTTTAAACTTCTCAAATGCTTCATCTTTTTCCTTGAGAAAGGAAACCCAAGTAATTTTGGAGTAATCATCAATAATCAGCATGAAGTAGTTTTCTTTCCCCTTGCCTTCCTGTCTTGATGGTCCATATAAATCCATATGAAATAGTTGGAGTGGTTTATCTATTGAAGTAGAGCTCTTGGACTTAAACTGTGTCATGGTTATCTTTCCTACTTGGCGGGGTTTACACATAGAATCTTGGGGCTTTGATATTCTCAGAAGATCTTTTACTACCTCAAGATTTTTGATCTTGATTAAGTGGTCAAAGTCTAGATGTCCAAGTCTCCTATGACATAACCAAATTTCATCATGTTTTCTTAGATGACACTCTTCTCTATCTTCTTTCAACACATATACATTAGTTTTTGTCCTTATGCCTTTGGCCACCACTTGTCCTGAGTTTACAGATTTTATCTTGTAGTCCGTGGACGTGAACACCACTTCACATCCTTTTTCACACATTTGACTTACACTAAGCATATTATGTTTCATCCCATATAAAAGCAGAACATCTTGGGATTTTCCTTTTCCATTACTTAAACTCGCCATCCCTTTACCCTTTATTTTACCTAGAGCATCATTTCCAAAGGTTACATTTCCTGATTTTCTTTCACTTAGATATAGAAACTTACCTTTGTCTCCCATCATATGTTTGGAGCATCCACTATCTATATACCAAGGGTTCATTTGTCTTTGAGATGACAACACTAATCCACACTTGTCACTTTCTTTCTTCTTCTAAACCTTGGCATTTTTAGCAGGGGAATTCAAATCTGGTTCACAGTTCCTTAAGCGACAATCAACAGATTTATGTCCATAGTTATGATAGATGTAACATTATGGTTCATCGAATAAAGGATCATAACAATTGTTATTCTTAACCTATGTTCTTTTCCCATCCATCAAATGATTTACAGTCTGTGGTGGTTTGTTACTTGGCTTTCTCATTCTTTGTTGTGGCAGATATCTATACCTTGAATGTCTTGATTGCTCATAATTTAATTTTAAAGAACAATTTACAGCTTTATGACCAAAGTTAGAACAAAAGAAACAATATCCATAGAAAAAAGATTAGTACCTGGAAAATGGTTGTCTTCTTTGAGAAGGTAGATTTCTTCTATGTTGACGATTTCTTTGAACAAAGAGTACATTATTTCTCTAATCCATAGTTTTAGTTCTGGTACTTCTTTCATTACTCCTCCTGGGTAGATGATTATCTTCTTTTGTTTCTATAGGTTTTTTGTTGTCATAAATGGTAGATTTAACAAACTTGATGGGTTCTTTGTTTCCTGGTTGATCACTACTAGATCCATCTTCATAACCCAGACCTGTTTTCAGCTTTGGGTTTCTTTGCTGATTCAAAATGGTGGCCAATTCTTCTGATGCTTTGATACTTGGCAGATTCTGATGATACAAGGCTTGAAACTTCTCCAACTCTTTCATGGTTTTCACTACTTCTTTTTCCAGATCTTCACATCTTGCCTTATTTTTTGATAACTGTTGTTTCAAAATGTCTTCGATTTTCTTTGCCTCTTCTAATTCCACTTTTAGTAGGGCAAAGTCTTCATCAGGCTGTTTACTATATTTCTTGAACTATATCAACAATTGTTTTTGCTTTCTGTTCTTAATTCTGAGTCTGTCAATTTCTTCCAAAGCACTGATTAATTCACCTTCCATATCCATCACAGCTTCTTCATCATCCATTTCACCTACTGTGTGTTCATTATCAAAATATCCCATGGCCATAATCATAAAATCATTTAGTTTATCTTCAATAGAAGATTCATTGTATTCATCATCTGAAGGATCATCATCATTGTTTACACAAAGACTTTTCTTCTTAAAATTATTCTCTTTAAAGAAATGTTTGTGTTTGTGCTTCTCCTCATCATCACATGTCTGATCCTTTCTTTTTTGAGGACATTTATTTGCAAAATGACCTATCTTACCACAGTTGAAACATTTGAAAGGCATTTTACCTTTTTATTTGCCTGATCCCTTCTTCAGTCTCTTCACAAATTTTGCTTCAATTTCATCAGGCTCAAAATCCTCATTCTTGTCTGCCTTAGATGATGCTTCTCTGGAGGTGGGTTTATCATTAACTATTCTCATTTCATATGCAGTCAATGTTCCTAGAATTTGATCAAACTCCAATGTTTTTAGATCATTAAGTTCTTCTATAGAAGAGACCTTCGGGTTGAACCTATTTGGTAGAGATCTCAAAATTTTCTAAACTAAAGAAGGTTCCTCAATTTTTTCACCAATTGCTTTCATTGCATTTACCAGTTCTTCAACTCTCAGAAAGTATTTTCCAATAGTTTCATCTTCTTTCATATTCATATGTTCAAACTTTACTCTATAGGTTTGAAACTTGGTGTCTTCTCATTACCTTCATAACTACTAATGAGTTTGTCCCACATTTATTTGGCAGTTCCTAGGTGCATAACTTTTACGAATTTTGCTTCTGCAATCCCACTCAAGATATCATTCATAGCCTTAGCATTGAAGCTAAATTCTAGCTTGTCATCCTTATCAGCTAGTACAACTGGATTTACATAACCAGTATCTACCACATCCCAAACATCTGCACCTAAATCCATTATGTAGGTTCTCATTCTAAGTTTCCAAAAGGCAAAGTTTCTTCCATTGAACAGAGGGGCCTTATTGGTTGAATTTCCTTCATGGATTGACATGTTTAATCTCTAGGATCTACCCTTAGATAAAAGGGGTCAGCTCTGATACCAAGTGTTGGACAACTGAGAGGGGGGGGTGAATCAGTTGTTACCGTGCTTAAACAATTATGCTTATTTTAAACTCTTTTCAGAGAACTTAATGACAATCACAATAATGCAGGGAGGTAAGAAATAGAACATTCGACATCAGCCACACATGAAATATACAGAGACAGATATTTCCTGAGGAAACCCATAAAGGATAAAAAAACACTTCTTCTTGGTATGATAAGTAATCTTTACATTCTGTACATTATCATACATATGAGATACAACTCATTGTGAGGCTACAACCTCTATTTTGCAAGTTGCAACTTGCTGAGAGCACCAACTCTGTATCTTGTCTAGCACCAACTCCCTATGTTTCTCTAGAACCCACTAGAAGGAAGCACCAACTCACTGGTTTCTCTAGCACCCACTAGAAGGAAGCAACAACTCCCTAAATGTTCCAACACCAATTGGATGGAAGCACCAATTTACAGTCACACAGGCACCAACTTGTAAGACAGATATCAATAGTTCTCCCTTGCACCACCCTACCACCATGGTTTCTCTAGCTGCAACCAGATGGAAGCTACAACTCCCTGTGTTGAAGCACCCACTTGAACCTCTAAGGACAATAGTCCTCCATAGCACCTCCCTACCACCCTGGAATATCAAGTTTGCTTTAAATCAACTTATCACAGTGATACAATATTTATCAATTGATTACCGGTCTCATCACTGTTCTTCTACACTTCTTCGCTCTACCTACATCAATGTCTTCCTGCACACTTTCCTTACGATTTATGTTCTTCTACCTTTTATGTTGTCTATGCCATGTCCATTCAATGCACCATTCCTCTTCTCTGTGTTTTAGCTGCTACACACTCCTCCTTCTACATGCCTGAATCACTCTCAATAGCCCTAGATCTCTTCTCTGTTCTGTGTTTTTATTCCCACTGTGCATCTTTTGCATCCTCTATTCACAATGCTTCTACATGCACTTCCCATGTCGAGTGCTCTGCCTGATAATCATTGCAACTCTTCAGCTTCTCTGGCGGTTAAACCCATGTGTCCATCATCACTGGGTGTTATGTCGAGATTCCTTAGCCTCTCTAGTAGTCGAGACTCTTCATATTCTCTATCATAGTCGAGCTCATCCTCTCTGTTGTAGTTATAGGCTTTAACACTCTTCCATTTATCAATCACCTCATTGAAAAATCTTCATTCCATTAGCAGATGCCTTGAGACTCTTCAGCTCCTCTGGCAATCACACTTAGGCCTCTTCGAGTCCTCTGGCATAAACCATCAGTCGTATCTAGCAGTTACACTATGAACCTATTGAGCATTGTGCCTTTGGAACCTTTCACCTTTCCTTTCACATGTGGCCTCAGGCGATGACCACACGCCTGTTCAGAAGGTGCTTTTGTGACTCACGTTTCTCCATAAAGTTCTTTTGCGATTTTGCATTTCGACATTCTTGTGGAGAATTATCTCAACACTCCAAGTCACAAAACCCAAAATGGATCTTGGTTGAACTAGCTCCTTCCTCCATCTTCTGCATATGTGACCAATGGCTGTGACCACAAGCTTATTCGAAACTAATTTTCGCAATTTTGCGTTTCGCAAATTTGTTCCGAGTCACTCTGACTCTTCCAACTCTCGATCACGAAATGGAGCCTTACAACTTGCAAACTCCTTCCTTCACATGCCCACAGTTGTGACCAAGCGTTTATCCATAAAGTGCTTTGGCGATTTCGCATTTCATCATTCCTACATTTTGACATTCCTGTGGACAAGTATTTCGACACTTCCAATTCCCGGTATCCGAAACTTGCACCAAAAGGTGTTTTTCACATTTCAGCATTCCGACATTTCGGCATTCCTGTGGTGAAATGTTTCGACACTTCCAACTCTCAGTATCCGGAACTCCGAAATGGAGTCATATCAACGGTCCGGTATTTTGGCGTTTCGCATTGCGACATTTCAACATTTTTGTGATGAAGTGTTTCGACACTTCCAACTCCCGGTATCTGAAACATAGTTTAGCTTCTGATACACCTCCAACTCTTGATATCCGAAACTAGAGTCTTGGTTGATGTGCCTGTTTCAGGATTTTGACGTTTCACATTTCGTAACTTCGGGACTCCTATGATGAAAAGTATTGACTCATAACTCCAACTCTCGGTATCCAAAACCTTTGATTTCCCAGTGTGCGAAACTCTGAAATGGAGTCTTTGTTGATGTGTCTGTTTCAAGATTTCGGTGTTTTTCATTTTGCAACTTTGGGACTCTTGTGATGAAGAGTCTTAGCTCTTGACTCCTCCAACTCTTGGTATATGAAACTTTTGTTGATGTTCCTGTTTCAGGATTTCAGCGTTTCGTATTTCACGATTTTCCTCCTTGAGTTGCTTCCTTGACTCTTGGAGTTTACGTTTCTGAATGGGATCCAACGATCACTTTTTGAACTTTCCATTGCCATGTCATTATCCTTGCGCTGTTGGTCATGATATTTTCCATCAATGAAAATCACACTCTTTCACTCTGCGTGCACCTCTGCACTATCTCTTCTGGTCTTCACAAGCTTACTCTGCTGCATCTTGCCAAAATACTTCTGGTGCCCGCCTGGCACATTATACCTGTACTCAAGCCATCATCGTTGTTGTACTTGCCATCAATGACAAGAATACACTACCTGAAAAACATGCCAACACAAAGTGGTCCCATTATGGTGAAATCCCTCATGGGAATACGCTTTACAGATTGAGTTATCTTAGAAGAATGGTTGGAGGACCCATGCTTGTATGTGGAATAATGAGATGAAGATCAAGGAAATTGTTGGTGAAACTATCCTATATGGATAGTGATTGTCATGCCATTTATGGTGGTATGTGGAATGACACATAACTCCTCATGGTTTGAGAGTTATGGACTTACGAAGATGAAGGACCCCCACATGAAGGCTTGAAGCCCCCAAGGTCAAAGAAGTCAATGTGACCTAAAAGAAGAAATAATTATTTAAATGATAAAGTAAAGTGACAAAGTCAAGGTGGATTATTTAAATAGTAAAGATAAGTGACAAAATCAAGAAATGATAAAGTAAGGTGACAAAATCAAGAAAGGATATTTAAATGATAAAGTATTGGAGAGCCTTCTATTTATGGAAAGTGGTTAACCCTAAAAATAAGGAAAATAGGTTAAGTGACCTAGAAATGGGTTAAGTGACCTAAAAGAAGAAATCATTATTTAAATGATAAAGTAAGG
>ML805614.1:108571-127791 GCA_009831015.1 Picea engelmannii
TCTTTTTAATTCCATGAATCCTATTTATGGGAGAGAGAGAAAAGTTTCCGAATCAAACTCAATACTACAATGCAAATGCAATGCTCAATTTCCGTTCATATGTCAATGCAAACAACCATTTATCAATGAGCTATTTCGATATGTCTTTTTCAAAACTTCAATAAACTCTAAAACTTGATTTTCAATGTTTTTGAAAAAGAAAAAACAAAATCTTGAAAGAAAACTTATGGTTCACTTTCCAAGAAGAACTCTGATTAATGAGAAAAGAAAACTAAATCATACAGACCCAAACAAACAACCCAATCCAAAACTTTCAACGAAAGTAAAAACAAAAAGCAAACCAATGAGTTCCTCAATGCAAATGAAAATTTCCTTTCGAACCACCAAGCATATGAGAAACACAAAGCACTTGACTCTCTACCAATCCTTGGTTCTCAGTCAATCAAACACACTCAAATCCAGAAGTCAGAGAGAAATAAAATGCCAAACAGAGCCAAGAAACGAAAGTCAAGCTACCAAGGGCAAGAAAGACCTAGAAACCCTAAATCTGTTCAAGCAAGCAAACTGCAACAAGAGATGCATAAGTCAATGACCCAATAAGCCAAAAAGACACAAATCAACTATTCTGAGCAATTGAAAAAGTCAAAAATCAATTTCCAAAATTTTCAAAAATCTGCTCGTAGGCCAGCAGTGATACACAGTGCGAGAATCTAGTGTTCTCGCAGGCCACTGTGGATCAATGTGCGAGGGGTTTGCACTGGACTATATATGCAAAGTGCGAACTTAAAAGGTTCTCGCAGGCTGTCAATGGATACAGTGCGAGAATTCCTGAAAATAATTAAAAATTTGAAAATGAAAGCAAAATTCAAGTTGGCTTATAGACCCAGAAGGTCTCTCAGGATATCCTGAGGACTCAGACACTGACAAAACAGGAGAAAAATGGAAATAGAGAAAATGGCCACAAAAAATTTAAAAACCATAAAAAAAACAAGGGATGATCCCCAGTGGAGTCGCCAATTTTGTTAGAGGATAAATCCATGAGTGTGGACACAAACCGATCTCCCTAGATCCACCTGGATCTAGAACAAAATAGGACAGAATAATACACTTTCCCTAGATCTAGACTATTGAATGAACTGAGAGGTGAGGATCACGGAAATACCTTATGAACGCTTTCCTTAGATCTCTGTTGTTCCAAGCTTTTCTCCAATGCTCTCGTCTCGTCCAGATTACAACAGAACGAACCAATCGAAGTAATGGAAGAATAATATATTCAATAACTAGTCTATACATATGATCAAGGAGTTATGTAATAAAGTGACATCATCTTTATGGGAAAGGGACATATTGTTGTATTTAATTAATTGAAAGTGAAACTTACAACCTGAGCCTTGATGTCATAGGTCTCCTTTCAATGGCTCCTAGATCTGACACACACACTTGCTCATGCATGAAGAAAATCAACCACTTTTAATGACCTTGTTGTAGTCTCTTGCTGCTGTAGCATCAGTCCTCCATACAGTCTTGCACTAATTCTCCAATCAATATCTTGCTATCTTGATTCTAACTTGCTTAAACCTTTCCATGAGAAATCTCCTCAATATATAGGAGAAGATAGATTAGTTACTTGGATAGGAAATGATCCCAAGATATCTGGAATGTCAGCACTTGAATAACCATTCGAAGCCAACTCATGTTTCTATAATATTCCCTTCTAGAAGATTTGAGATCTTATCTTTTTCCTTTCTTTGGAACATGTTCGCACCTTGACTATTAGTTACAGTGCGAGAGGTTCGCACCCCAGCTTAAAGTAGCCTGCGAGAATCAGGCATTCTCGCAAGCAAATACATAGGTAGCCTGCGAGCATCCCTTAAAAGCATGATTTTTGGAAGCAGACAAATGTAACTTTTCTCAGGAAAGTGTTCTTAGTGAAGAGCTTGATTTTCCATCATCATAACATTATCATAGCATCATCACGATGACCAAAATTGTGGATAACAGGCAGGAATTGAATCCGTATGGATTCAGTTCTTTAGTGTTAAGAACCTTTGATTAAAGACTTTGATATTCTCTTTGGGGTTCATTCTTAAACTAGAAAGCTCCATGACTAGAAATTCTGGGGATTTTTCATCTCCGAACTTCTCAAGAAAACAATATTCAAACTTCTCCCATGACACGATGGTATGGGGTTGTTGGGCAAAGTACAAGGTAGAGACATTGCCCTCAAAGGTGTAGGGAAACAATCTACAGACTATGTCTTCGTGCTCGACACTACGGAGTCTAATGGCTAACATAAAAATTTTGATGTGATCTTCGGCTATCTGTTTAGAGTTCGGGTCAAATTTAGGGAGCCACTTCTCCGGGTGTTTGGGTAAGGGATGCTGAGGCCCAGGTATGGACACTGCATCTTGGTTCAGCCAGGCTCTGGCAGGATTTTTATGGTTGGCCATAGGTGTGGGTGGTGTCAAAGGCTGGGATGAGGAACTACCTTCGTTAGAGGACTCTTCTCCAGAAGAAGAAGGAGATGAAGGAGGTGGTGATGGTGGTATACCAGATCCTCCTGCTGCAGGAGTGAGGATTGGATCTGTAGGGTTTAAAGTAAGGTCAGTGCCTCTAAGTTGTTCTCTGATATCAGATAAGTCTAATAGTTGGTCCAAAGGTCGGTTTGGTTGTCTTAAATGGGTGAAGGCACTGTGTGTTCCTATGAGAGATTGGCGGACAATCTCTTGTATGTCACCACCCATAGGATTTGGGGTTATTGGTTCAACTGTGATCTTTAGATCGTCGTTTGATGTGGTTGTTGTTTGATGGACAATGTTGTCATTTGAATGATTTCTAGTCACTATAGGTGAGCGGGTAGGTGGTGGAGGACTCTTACGACTACCTTGTGCCATTAATAATTTTCAGGCCCTCCTTATAGCGACATTTGTTGATGGGCGAAAATGACCGCTCGTCAACTGGAGGAGAGAATCCTGTCTGGGGTTGTCTACTTAACCCAAGCTGTTTGGATTAATCCACTCCAATGGGTTTAGCATCTCTGTTAGCCGATCTAAGTCCTAAGAAAGTAAAAAAAACAAAACTAAAGAAGATAACTTAATAAAAAACACTCACTGAAAACTATATACAAATCTAAAATATACTTACAGTTTACTAACTAATATTTATAAAATATCTCTACTTATTATATGTACAATATATCTATATGATTATATCTCTAATATATGTATAATATTTACAGAATGCAAATTTTAATCTAAACCTGCGAAAATCAAATATGGATTGATTTATGATAGCAAAACTATCATTCAGTCTTTTTGATTTTTTATAACTTTTATAAACAAGAAAAGAAATAGAAACTGTCTAATTGAAAAAAAAAGATAACAAACAATACAATGTATTTAGACTATAGGAAATTCCTATATTAATTAAACTGATGAAATAAAATGAGGGGACTAACCTGTAATCGCATCTCCCATTTGTCCTGCATACAATATCCAATTTTCGTTGTTTGATAAGGTAAACCGCATCAAGTATTACAAACGCTTCTCGTAAACATGAAGCGGTAGTGATTGAATGCTAATGACAGAACATATAAGAGAAGTAGTGACAACAATTCTATGATTTCACAAATGGTCACACTGAGATAAATCCGGCTGTGAAAATTTGTATATAAATGTTCAATGAACAAAGAAGATTAATCTTCTAATATCAAATTTGAACAGAGTAATTACTATATGTAATATAAGGGACATAAAACACGGACATAATATAAATTCCATCACATCAATCTGTAATAAACCATGTTATCTAAAGTAATCACAATTTAATTACAAATCAAAATGACCAAAACTTGAATAAAAATATGATATATCGAAGCTAAAGTTGTACCAATATCAACTTCCATTCAAGTCTGTCAATCATAAATCCATAGTTTATGATCCCAGGAAGCGATGGTATTTTGTTTACAAAAAAATACATTTATATAGGTTACAGGATCAAAATGTTTCCTATGGATATCATCTAATTTGTTCCAAAAATTGTGGGGGATGCAACCTCCCAAATTCTACCTGATATCAAAACTAACAGCCTGTTCTAAAACAACATAAAAAATAGCATGCTGAGAGATGCCACCAGTGGCTCAAATATCCTTTAGAAATCGTAGGTTCCTGTAAACACATCAAAATAAAAGATTTCATATGCATTTTTGGTTATAAAAACAAGAAATTCGAATTCTAGTAACTAGCTACAGAATCTCACGATTATGTAGCTAGTTATAATTATAACTAGAATCGTATTTTTATTGAATCAATCAAAACGGACTAGAGGTAATATGTGGAAACAAATCATGTATCCTAACTAAAAAAAGACAAAATCATCCTAAACTTATTTTTAAAGATTCATACCTCAGATTAAGGGATTCAACTTAATCAAGCAATCTTTGAATTCACAATGGCAGTTGTTGCTTCCACGTTCTTAAAAACAATAGACCCTGTGGTTTTTTGTCATTTATCTTTGGTTTGGGCTACGGATTGTAGTCTACCATTCTCTTTCGTTAGCAAATTCACCTGGTCTTCCAAGGATTTGATCCAAGACTGAAGTAAAGGCACGTCTCTGTAATACCTATCGAGCCATGATTGACATTCGCTACATTGTGGATGAATAGATTGTGTATTAGCAGTGATAGTATTAACAGTAGGGGAATTTTCCATTTGACCCATAGGTTCACTACTGAGTTTGATTCCAGGGAAGTCAGGATTGTCTTTTAGACACGGTGGAAGGTTTGTAACATAATCATAGGGTTTACCAGAGCAAAGTCCATATGGATATGGATATTCTTCAGTTAAAAATATTTCAATCTCCGAATCAAAATTTTCGCTTAACACAATTGTGTTTTGGTCTGCACAGGGCTTAGGTTTATTTCGGGCACATCATGAAACCCAACGAGCAAATTTTTTACTTTTATAATTGATATCAACATTGCCATTACACTTTTTCTTTGCGGATTTTTTAGCAGACTTAACACCACCTTTGGGATACGAATCTGGTAGAGTGTCGGGTTGGGTAGTGTCCGAATAGGTCGAGGGTTCCACATTAGAAATAGGATCACATGGAAATAATGAAGGAGGAGGGATGGTATCCTCAACGAGGGTTTCTGTGATGATAGACTTGTCAACCTGTCCTATTTCACTGCTAGAAAAACCATTTCTTAACAGGAAGGCATCCCAACAATCATCGTTTAATTTCAACTGATGAACAATAATAATCTTGATCAAACAATGGTGGAATAGGCTAGAATCAGATTTCTGCCTTTTAAAACTCTTT
Organism: Picea engelmannii; assembly: GCA_009831015.1. Lineage (NCBI taxonomy): Eukaryota > Viridiplantae > Streptophyta > Pinopsida > Pinales > Pinaceae > Picea > Picea engelmannii. The sequence goes on from ML805614.1 coordinate 113,894, forward strand.
TCCATTTTGTATAGACTTCGAAAGGAGAAAATAGGGCATGTTTAGGGGAAAATCGATAAAACTCATGAGAAACCGCAAGTGATATAAGAAAACCAAACTATATCTCCCCTCACAGGTAACGAATTGTTTGACAATAGCTAACAAATCGTGCCATCTAGGTTTTAGAGATGAAATGGGCATACCTCAGTCGCAACTGGTAACCTTCCTTGAGGTGAACAACAATGACCAGGGAACCTCTTCAACCTTTGAGTTTTTAAACCACTTTTTTCCCACCACTGGCAGACCGGTGGCTTGGCTAATAAAATATTCGTTTAACTCAAGCTAGACATCTCCTATTTTAGCTCTACAACCATCGAATGTTAACGCAAATTATTGAGCGAATGTTAAATTAAAACCCTTGAACGTTTCAACAAATACACGCTAGCCATTCCTTTCTAAGTCTTGTCGGGCATTATCAAACGATAACAATGTCTGGACACCGTTAGGCTCAATTATCACTACAGGAGCCATAGCTAACATCAAGGAATGGACATGGGATTCGATGGTAGGGTTTGACAGAACAAGCACAGAGCCATTGCCCCGAGCTTCCCCAACGAAATGCAAAGATAGCTCAAAATGGTAGGCGGGAGTGTTAATTTCTATGCCTGTGAGAAAAGTCGTGTAGATCGAGGCCATGCAAAAACATAACACCACGCTGTACTTGGAATGACACCTCGGCATAATGGTACAGACAAAGATCATAACTATTGAAAACAATCGTATGCATATCCATGATTTGATCACAAAATCAATATGTCAAATAAACAATTGAATCAAAGATTTTATAAATCAAAACCCCATTAACATTAGTCGAATGCTAAATGGGTGGTGGTTTAATACACATGTAACCAAGGTTTGTTCGAGACCAAGGGGTTATAACCATGAAAACAACCATGTTCATGAAAAAATAAGACAAATCGATGATAAACCATATGAACATTAACCCTTTGATGAAATCAAACATGAATTCCAGCTGTGAGTATGAAAACGAAATTGAAAAGTAGGTACGCAGAAAGCGACAAGTAACAAGCGTTGTTTAATGAAAAATATTGTGACGAGTGACGATAATTTAAAAACCCTGTGTAGGCAGCTTGTAAAAATAGATATTAATATGGCTTCCAACAAAACTCTGAACAAACTCCCAACTTTACTCAAAAAATAAAGATTCTAACAGATGAGATGTTTAGAAAATCCATTTCAGTTTGGATGTACCTATGCAGAGCCCCACGGTATTTCAGAACTAGATGTCACTTGGAGTCTTTGATACCCATCTTGGTGCGCAAGGTATGGAAAATATTTGTGAACTCCAACACTATTTTTCTCTTATCTTTCCGCAGTGTGGTCCATCTCATGTAATGGTCTTCATAGTTATCAACAGGATAGTACTATTATTTGATCGCATCCACAAAACATTCCCAAGTGGGCTTGGCCCCATATATTCTATATTCCTCTGTTGAACGTTTCTCCAGTAATTTTCCCACCAATGTTTGACATGGGGGAGATCCTTGAGGAGTGTGAAGGTGATCTTTTCCCCATTGGAAAAATTTGGAACAGAGAAATAACCTTCTAATAGATTTAACCATTTTTCTAGGGAATCTGCATCTATCTGACCTTAAAATATGGGAATATCAATATTAACTTGTACCTTGAAGGGAGAGGTTTCTCCAAAATTAGCGCTTGATGAAGATGTGCTTGTTTCTATCAGTGGGAGTTGAAGGATGTGTAAAAAAATATCCATCATTTCGTCCCTTTGTCGCGTGAGAGATTTCTCAAGCAATAGGTTAATAGAATCTTTTTCTCCATTGTTTTTCTTTTATGCCACCATCGAGGGTTTCTTTGTCATGCAAGAGTGATTTTCCTTAAGAGAGACAAGCTCGAGACCCAATTGGCTATACTCAGAGCTCATCGAGGACATGTGCTGAAAAACGATCAAGAGAAGCTTTCTCTGATACCACTGATCCTGATTATTTTCAAAACGAAATGAAAGAAGAGATATTAAAATGAAATGCTCATGAAAATTTCCAGAAATAGAGAAATACAACAACACTTGATTTCTACTAATGAAATAATTGTAAAGAGACTGTAAAAATAAAGAGTGCAAGACTCGCTAGAATGGTGGCATCTTTATCTCTGAGAAGAGATGTGATGGCTACGCTCATTCAGAATAAGATGATTACAATGAGGCTCTAAAGGCCTTTTATGATAAACATGAATTCCAAAACCCTATACATCCAAAAACCTAACCCTAGGAGATGAAATGCCAAAATTCATGTGGGCCCCATTTGGGTAAGTTAGTACATTAACTTCATGGGATCGTAATGCTTGCATACAATCTTCATTTTAGGCACGTGATAGCTCATTGGAAAGGTATTTTCGAGAACTATGCAATATGTCATCAAGCTCTAACTCTATTTTTAGTTTGACTATGGCACGCCAAAAAAACACTATTTAGGGCCCCAAAATGGCCTTGGAAGTACAGAAAGATGTGCTGACATGAAAAATTCCAAAATAAGCTAGTTGGATTAGGTGGGAGGCCACTAGTCTCCACCTGGAATATGTGTAGGAATTCAGACATCCCCAAAAGTGTAGAACCCACAATTAAAAATAAGTACATAAGAATGTGTTTAACTAAAAACTAACAAGAGGAACCAGTTGGAATATGTGGGTGGCCACCAATATCCATCTGGATCAATCACGATGAAGGGAGTTGGAATGAAAGGGCATATTATGGGAAGAGTGTTCACCTTGATAGTGTGAAGGTTTTTGAGAAGAGGGAGAGCCGTCAGACTATTTTAAAAATTGGTTGAGAGCATAGTTGATGGAGTCCAAATCACTCTTAAATTAAGCCTCGAAGGTTACAAATTTGAAATTGGTGGAAGCAAGTCCATAAGCCATTCTTTGGATTTTCTTTGTGTGTTGTTTGGATTTATATAGTAGGTGAATGAGTTCTTAGTTGCGAGTGGTGGACATTTTGGAATGGTGGGTGATGGGGAGGGGAAGTGGGTCCAAGTAAAAAAGATGGATAAATGATATATATCACTATGATCAAGGAGAAAAGAAGAATGCAATGGGATAGGTGGAAAATAAGGGTGTTGGGAAGGGTGGATGGATCTAGGGAAAAACATATTAGAAGTGATAGGTACCACAACGATTAGGGAGAAGAGATAAATCCAACATGATAGGTCCCAAATAAGGTTGTTGGGAAGGGAGTCGAGTCCACTAAAAAAAGGATTAAAAATGATAGGTACAATGACGATCATGGATAATAGAGGAATCCAATCGAATAGTTCTAGAATAAGGGTGCCAATGAGGCCACTATTTCAGATTTATGCTTCGGCCTGAAGAATATTGCAATGGAAACTTGCCCAAATTTTTAACAGGATAAATTATGTAGGAATGTTGCAACCAGAATGAATGAGGAAGGGTTGCACAAAAATATAGCTCTTTTGTTCCTTTTTTCTTCTTTTCCTTTCCCAAGGGTTAAGGTTTTCAGGGTTCTTACAGACAAGGATTTACCCTATGTTATAGCTCTCTGATATACATGCAAGATAGAATAGTAGAATTCGATCCAATATCTCATGGAACCAACTAAGGAGGATCGATTGTACCCTTAGTCATACTACCTGATTACCCAAGTACCAGACAATATCTTCCCAAGTGTTGTTCTCAGTGTCACTATAGAAATCAAGCAATCGATCGATTGATCTAGATATGGTTTCAAGGTCCCTAGGGGAATCCCAATATACCCGAAGGTACATGAGAGTGGTGGACATGAAAATATTCTTTCTGATGTGATACTACTCAATTTGTTATTAACAGGGGTTACATAGGTTTCCAACAAGGTGAAATGTTTGTTTCAAGAAACCCCATGAGACCATCTGTATTTCTTTCATGTAGTCTTCCCTAGTTGTAGTTTTACCCACTTAATGACATATTTTTTTTCTTTAAAGATACCGATAGTACATATCTCTACCTTGGAAAAAACATTCTCATAGTTTCCACAAAGGAAATAGCTCAAATACCACTTGTAAGGTACCAATTCTATTATAATAAGTGTAAACATAAAAATTGTATCAAATACTTGCAGAACAACAAAATAATGAGAATAACAACACCAAAAATAATACCTTTATTGATGAAATCATTGTTCACTTTCCTCTTTGATGGGGAAACCTCCAGTAGAGTAGATCTCTATTACAATGATTCTCAAGAAAATACTTTATCATGCCTTCTACTCCTTTTTATAATAATTGTGTCTTCTAAAGAACATTCTAGAGGAAGATATTTCTAGAATAGAAGCTTATGTTAAGTCTTCTTACATCATGCTTGTTCACATTATTCAATAATCCTTATAACCTAATTTTTTCCTTTATTACATTGAAAATATAGTATTCTATCGATGTGAGGGGTTATGGTTGTTTTTTCAATAGACAAATCACAAAATCCACCATTAAAGAATGGTTGAAGGAATAATGGGAACTAAAAAATTGGTTATATGTCGAACTTTCACATTCTATTGTGGGATTGGATCTCATTTATATTTGGTTCTAAGGAGGATTCTTCTAAAATTATGGAGAATTGATGGAGATGAGACAATATTCCCTTAACTTTGAAAAATTGGAATCCATGTTTTAATCCTCATCCAAAGAAGTCTATGGTGCAACCTATTCGGATGAAATTGTCTGGCTTGCCACTAGAATTTTGGTCCTGAGATATCTTCAAGGTTGTTGGTAATAATATGGACATGTTCCTAGTGACTAATGACAACTTCATGTGAAAATATTCTTATTCAATGGCCCATATTCTAGTGGAGGTGTAGATTAGATAAGTTTGGTGATGAAAGGTGAAACTTACTATCAATATTTAGATTATATAGGTGTTCCCTTTCATTTTTATCTAACTTGTAAACTACCATGGATATTCCACTTGAAAAATTCATCATAATAGATCTTACAATAATCTGCAATCTCTTATTATGCAATATTTTACTTTAGATTTCACATCTAATATTACTAGATTAATGCATAAGATATTGAGATAAATTGAAACTAAAATGAAAGCGGTTAATCAAATAACACACCATCCACACAATGAACACAATATGTACCCTAGGAAAACCCAATATGGGAAAATATTGGCTATAAGGTGAGGTGTAAGACCCTCACCTAGATTGGCATCAAGCACCTCTGTCACACTCATGTAGATGGAAAAATCGGTTGGACAAGATTCCTTGGAATGAATTCAAAGCACACATTTTGGTGTTTCCTTACAAAGCACAAATTATAGAAATTTCTCTACCACTATAATAAAAAAAAATTAAATATGTTTTCTGATTAATCTCTCATTGAGTAAAAAGAGCATGTTATGGATGAAATAATTGAATTTTTATAGCATTTTATATAGATATGTTTTTTATCCTTATTATCGTTTCCCTTATACCCTTATTAAGGCTTACTCATCTCTTATTCTCTTTGAAAAACACTAATTCAAAAATATAAGATTTGAGGTATGTGCATAAGCTCAAAATCATTTGAATTATAATTAGTTCACATGTGTGGCCTTGAGTTGAAATACTATAGTTGATATGAGTAGCATGACACAACAATGGCACATGGTTGTTTTCACTTGTTTTGCTCATTTAGCTTTCACACATTGAGACAACTTGGATTTTTCAAGTTAAGTAGAATCACAAGAGGACCAAACACTATTTCTATCTCAATAATTTGGGTTTTAGATTATTTTTCTTCACTCATTTGGATTTCACACAATGTATCCACATAAGGGAGGGAAAAAATCGTAAAAATACACTTGGATGGTTAGAAAAGAAGAGATTTTGTTTATAATATTATTATTTGTAGGTGATATGATTTGAGCACATACTATTAATCGAACTTATTCACATGAAAAGAAATAAGAATCATATAAAACACCTAAGTATAACAAAGAGAGGAGGAAACATTGTCAACCTATACAATAAGTGTGACAAATACAATTCACATTAACCTATGTGATTGACAATGGTTTTTGTGCTTTATTGTTACAAGGATGTCCAGGGACCATTCAAATCCACTTTGACAATTCCAAATGGTGGGAGAACCATGAACCTTTTATATACACTTATGTAATATGCATAAAAAATGAAGGGTATATAATCCTAAGAGAATTTTGTGCAAGGGAGTGTGTCTTTAGATCCTTGCATTTAATTTTATCCTCCTTGAGATTAAAAGGAATTGATAAATTATTTAGAATCTAAACTTAAGGGATATAGTGATAAAGAGATGTATCATCTAAATTTTTCATCCCAATAATGCTCTATTTCACAAGGCCCCAAGGTCCAACTTGACATGATAAAATAACATTTTCTTTCATTTCCATCTTACATGGCCTTCTATGCAACTACAAATATGGATACAAATTACTTCCAATATAGAGAAGTTGAATTCAATAAACTCGTCATAAAACATGTGAAGATCTAGTTTGTAATGTGTAAATTAAAGTTTAAAATAACTAAACATATCTAATCCTATACTCTTTATTATAAGGAGATAAATGAAAACGAAATTTTCCATGCCTTAGATATTCCAAATTTCAAAACTACCAAATCCACAACTACCCAAGATATTAGAGACTTTGACCATATTGCATAATCTTTGGATAATTGCATTACTTATATATATATTGAATGCATACTCAATATGTAACGTCCCCGACCATCAACCTTTGTTGGGAAATGCTACCCAATCTCAATTGTAACTTTTTCTACATCCCTGACCTTAAACCAACAGGATGAGCCATGCCACTAAAGGAAACTTTCATGCTCTGATACCACTCTTTGACAACCCCAGCCTTAATATATTGGGATATGTAGCACATAGAAACTTGCGGAAACATCATACACATCCATATAAACATAGAAATGAAAGTTATCATCTAGCTATATATAAACATATACAGACGACCATTCTAATAATACATAGATTAATGTGAAAATAACAGTAAGTCTACACATACAACATATACAAAATATATAGGAATTACTCATCAATTATACCACATGTACAATTACAAAACATGTAAATGAACATGGAAGTGACACTTATCTTTTTATAGAAGACCACCAACTACGTTCAGACCTTCCACAAACCTCCCATCCATAGACCACGCTGCTCATCATGCTCAGTATCAGGTCACCCCTGAGCTGGGACTAAAATCCACAGGGAAAGGGATTCCTAGGCTAGGCAAGGTCAACAGGGAAGTCTCACAGTTCCACGGGAAGGATATTCTTCCAGGAGCCAACCCACACTAACAACCTGCAACCTCTCATTCTCCACATGCATTTCCCACCCTAGGAAGTAAGCCCCTTCTCTACTCAACAGTCCTTTGGATTCCCCACTTCCCTTCCAGGGCTTCAGCAATAGGCTGGACAAGAATTCTCAGAGAACTATAACTGCAATTGATATCCCTCTAGGAAAATCACTTCCTCAGAAACCTATCTCACCTGAAGAGATATTCTCATAGGCCTAACAACCTGATTCTTCAATCCACAAGCCTAACAACCCGCCTCTTCACTCTTTCTCCTAGTCAACCAACAATAGGCTCAGGTGAAGGAAACAATCGAAAATGGGTAAGGACACAAAATATGGTAGCAAGCCATTCTCAGCCAAGGAACTTCGTTGGAAACAACAACCAACCATTAAGGAACAATATGGGTTCAGGAAAAGTATAGTGCATTGTGCTTCACAAACAAAACACAGGATATCTCAAAGTGTCTTCAGGTTCCAGAGGTGTGTGAATGATGCAGAGGTTGACGATGGAGAGGATGGCTCGGTGCGTGAATCACTGGGTAGTATGGAAGACTTGTGAGAATGGTGAGGGAACCCCCAACGAGATGACTTTCCCACCTCAAAACTGCATGCGCCCAAGTTGACACATGTCTTCCTGAAGCTACATGAGCTCCACTTAACACTTGTTCCCTGTCCCCGAGAACTTAGGACAACATAGGTTATGTCCAACCTTAGCCTCTAGGAAATAATAATATAATATTATTCCTTTAGAGGTAAGCTCTCTAGCTTACCCCTTTTCCTAGACACTTAGCCCCCCTCCCTTACCCAACCTAGTGGAAGTTTAGTCCCCCATAACTATTTCTCCATGGTCGGTCTACACGCAGCGATGTTTTTTATTAATAATCTTCATAATTACATATACAAAATTAAGCCCACTGGCCTTATCCTCTAGGCTCTCCGGCCTAATACAGACATAAGCCTACCATCTTATAATAACTTAGCTCACAAAACTATCAAACATGTTTACAATTCATAATTACAATTGTGGCTTTGTCTGGGGATATTACAATCCCCTCCCCTTATTTTTTCATTGTCCTCAGTGCAACTTGTTTATACATATACAATTAAAAATTATTCAAAAAGCTCCAAGATTTAGCTACAAATGGAATTCAATTTCTCTATTCCATAGAGCTGCTTCGGGAAAGTATTCATCTCATTGTTCCTTGTTTCATGCTTCAATTAAACCTCATTGAAAGCATTGATTGGTTGTAGATCCATGATGATCCACTCATCCTTAGATATTACTTTTGATAAAATCTCAGTAGGGCTATGACTCCACAGACATAAACACTCTACTCATACACCTATTCATTTAGAAGCAACATTAGAACATATAGGCAATATATATATATATATATATATATATAGGAAATTCTAATAACACTATAAACTATATACAAGATACACAACATACAATGGATAGAGAATTGATACTTATCTTTTGATTGAGAATACCTTCCACCCCTGAGAAGGGCTATGACTCCATCAGGGAAATGGCTTCCCAAGATCTCCATAGTCCACAATCCATATCAACATGGTCTAGGCCAAGGTACCAAACTTTAGCATCACTCCAACCAATGGTCTCTCATTCCCCACATGCTTGTCCCACCCCATGAGTGTACACCTTCACTGTCACACAGTCCATCGATTTCTACACCTCCATTTCCTTGGGCTTCAACAATAGGTCAGATTAGGAAGTCTCAGAGCATCGTGGCTCTAAGAGTTCCAACTGCCCTCAGAGGTCTCCAGGTACCCTATAGGTCTCATACCGAGGAACCTATCCCCACACTTCTCCCTCCAGGGATCTAGCCTTCTCCAAGGAAACCCAAGGAGAAGTGTACACACACCCAAATCCTCTGGTGATCCATAGGGTAAGACCTATTGTCTCCAATCAACATCTTCCATGAGCTACTCTTCATATTCAACATTCCAACTTTAATCAATATCATATCATTTTCATCACACACATGCAGTTATCATGAGAGAACATAAAAGAATTCATTTAGAAATCAAATTAATTTCATAAGGAATTCAACTTTTCCAAATTATGAAATTCTATTTCATAATTTTTCATGGCTGCTGCAATAGTAGGAAGGTAGTCTTCCTTGTGTTTTTCAGCAAGCACCCTATTTAATACCATTCTTCTTGCAATGCTTCTATCTTGCATTCAACCAACAAATTGTCAGTATTTTCTGTACGTCACAATTCAATTGAAATATGTACAAAACCTTATGCAGTGATCTTAGAATTGCCTGCACCTAGAAATTCAATCACAATTACCAAACAATTTAATAAAATAGAATGACTCATCATTCCATGCATATGCATGTTCTTAATTTAATATTTGTAAGTTTATTATTTATTTTTCTAAACAAGAAATTGTTTTGTATTCAATGCTTACGTGACTACTTGACTTGCAACTTCCCTGTTGCAATGTCTAACAAATCCTGAAATGTACTCAACTTCATGAGTTAGAAACATTTCAGTTGCTAGTAACAATTATTTCCATGCAATAATATATATGCATGTACTTAAAAAACGCATTCAACAAATGCAATAAAGCATACAATTATATCACTTACTATGCATGAGTGCAATTCTCAATGCATATTTATTCAATGCACCTTGCATTGAATTAGAGAATGCTCTTTATCTCAATCATGTATCTCACCATCCATAAGTTGTAATTCTGGTCAATGTGTTGATACATTCTCCACACCCTTCCTATTTTCTTCACAATTAATTGGATGCCTTCCTTTTCGACCCAAACAATACACCAAGAATATAATTTTGTGGTGTTCATTAGTGTTAGAAAAAAATTTACAGTCCAAGTTTTATTTAAAGGTAGGAATATTTTAGTACCTGTGTGGCTCATAACCTTTCCATATCCAACCATGTCCTGGTCTCATACATGACTAGTTTGCTGGCATTCTTTCCTATAACAAGTTCTTACCTTTTTTTTTCTTTTTTTCTTTAGTTATTACCCCATAACCAAATTAACATGACATCCTACTATGTTAGTGTGTGCGTTCAAAATATAAAAATCTTTGAATTAATACATGCCTCCAGCTTTTACCACATCCAGTGGTATGCAAAATAATATAATCATGTGATTTTATAAAATAATTCTAGTTGAGGAAATTCTTACCTAAATTCCCTTCAACAATTATGCAATAAGAGTAAATAAAGCTCATACCTGCATGAATGCCATTAATAAATTTGATGCTACCTGAATGGATGATGTCAGTAGAATATTTCATGCTTCTTTTATCAAACTTATAACCAACCTTCGAATTTATGTTGCTTCCTTCCATATGCAACAACATCATCTGAAACACTTGTAAACATGAAAGCATTATCTCTTTAGGGTTGTACCAACAAGCCATAACATACTTTCTGCCACAGAAATTGCAGCAACTTCTATCTCCGTGTAACAATTTTCCTTGTTGATCCTAGAAGTCTTCAATTCTTCCTAGATTCCTAAATCTTCTTGTGCTCTCATTGTAATCACTGTGCATGATTATTTCTTCCCTGAGCACTTTATAACCAAATTACTCTTGTCTACCTTTGTATTTCTAGCCAAATACTAATGTTGACATTAACCTTCATCTTTTATTTGTTTTCTAGATCCATCTATCCCAACTTATACTTGGATGAATTATAATTCCCATCAAGCTGTCTTATAGACTTTGGATCTTCAACATCCATTTTCCTTTCGGACTGAACTACTTCAGCCCTTTCCTGACTGAAAACTTTAGTATTTGAGTTTTCTTACTCTTCTCTTCTCCTTTCCAACTAGATTCAAACTTAGCTTGCATATCCAATCTCTAGCATATTGTAAGGATGCACATATGCCTCCTTTGATAGCTGCATAGAATTAATTAAAAGTACTTAATACTTCTTTTAATTTATCATCATAATTTCAAGTGATACTTCCACCCCCTGGAAATTCTACTCATGTCTCTATGCCACTTAAGATGGCTTCTTGTCAGGCACCATCTCCTTTGCATTCAAAACCATGCATAGAACCATTTTCTTCTTCATGGTTTCTTACTGATTCTCTACATAGATTCATTTCTTTTTGAAATCCTTCTTGGATTTGACATCTCCATGTTATTGTGGAAATATCTTCAATACTTTTGGAATGTATCAACAATCCTCTACTATTCTTGTTGTCATGCATTCCTATTAGCTTGATGTCTACATCATGATTTATTCTTCCATTATCTTAGGATATTCATGGACTTGACTCCATCCAAGAGTTTTTCCTTTTCTACTTTGCATACTTGCCACCACATATTATGTTGATATTAATTTTCAGTAGTCCATTATTATTTGGATTTCTTTTATCCATCTACTTCATGACCCAATTAAATTTCTAGTCATGTTATCTGAGTAACCTTTGTTAGTTAACACCAACTTCTTTCTTGAAGAAATTTGATTTAGCGTTCTGACATGAATATTCAACTTCTTTCATGCCATATTTGATGACTATCATGCCATGCTTCCATTGTGCATTTTGATAGCAATAATGAAGGTGTTATCTCCAACTGCGAGACTGATCCTTGGAGATGTCACATCTTATCTCCAAATTCTTTCATATTCCATAAAACCTTCCTTCCTTATTCCCATTCTTTGTATCTTTTTTTGAAATTATGGTTCATGCATTATCATGTATCGTAGATGGTTGAATACCTAGAATCCTCTTTCCAAGACCTTTCCAATGATTTCCTCCTTGGTGAATTCAAAATCATGAGTAAAAAGTTATGGACAATTAAAAATTGTCTTTTCAATGATGCAATCCATGTGTAGTTATTCTCCTTTCTCAGAGCCAAAATATATCTTCAACCTTCGTGAGACCCACTCATAAGTTTCACAAACATTCTTTAACTCTTTTGATGCAGGTCCGAACAATCAAAATCCCACGGCTTCCTTCCTAAGCCCTTTTCTTTCTTAAAAACAATTTTTGGGCACTAGCCCTTTTCTTTTGGCCCCCAATCTCATGTGACCATAGGTTGTGACCAAGAGCTAGTCTGATAGGTTCTTATCTGGAGATTTGGGACCTTAGGGCTCTAGAACTTTAGGCTTCGAGGGTTCTCACAACTCCAAACCTCTAATTCCTTGGAATGCCAAATTTGGAGAATTCATGAAGAATGGTGGATCGACGGTCCACGACTTCCCAACATCCAACGAATGAGATCTATTACAAAACTGCAACTAAGAGAGTTTTCGAAGAACTTCTCTACATGTCCGTCGGAGTTCTGGTCTGACAAACTCACAAACAACAAATCAACGGACTACGCCTTCTCATTAACCAACGACCATGATCAACTTCGAGACTTTGAGCTTCAGGATTTCCGGACTGTCCACACTCTCATAACTTCTCGAGTACGAAGTCTCTGGGCTACTGCATATATTTCCATGTACCATCTCTTGATCAATGGTCGATATGGACTCCAAACTTCGGGCCCTTGGGAATCCCCGACCTTAACTATCTATGCCTTGAATCCTTCGAAGTACCAAGTCTCTGGAATACGAGATCTATTGTCACGTGTCCCTCCTCAATCAACGATGATGATTTAATCTTCTCTCTGGAGGCTTGGGAGTCTTCAAAATTTAACAATTTTTGACCAAGTTTAGCTTCTTTGTGCAATCCATCAGGGACCCCAGCAACCATACTCAAGGAAAGGGCCACGTGGAAGAATACTAGAAGCATACACGTGGCCTAATCAGGTGGGTGACACGTGTCATGTTCTAATTGGCATAATCAATATTGGAAGGGTACATAACTCACTGACATGTGGCATGCATCTCATGTGTCCACTTCATCTCAGGTGACATCAACAAGTCACGTCACTTCAGGACTTCGAGAGTTCTGGGACTTTGAAAGATTTTACACTTTCACACCTCAAATATTTTGAACGCTGAACTCCCAAACTTCTTAACCTTCTGGGGATTCCACATAGTACAACTATCATCAATTAAGGTGGTGACATGTGGAAGGACTAGGGAAGTCCACATCACCCAGGGTAATGTCATCATGCCACATCACGTCAGCTCTTCAGCTTCAGAACTTCGAGCTTTGGGGCTGCTAGAGACCTATAATCATAGGTAACTTGATTCTTCGGTTACTGATTTGTAATTGCTCCCATGATGAAGGCATCTAGCTCGGTTGATTCCATTTTCCCCTCCATCCATTTCACCTGATCCTCCATCACCCTGTTGCATTTTTCATCCACTGTTACTCCCTTGCCCCTTTGTCCTGTTGATTACATCTCGCTCGCCACTCATCCCTGCATGAATAAACCAAGATTAGGATAATAAACAAATAATTAAGTTAATATTAAATGGTTAGTGACGTTTTCTAATGCTCATTAGCCTAGTAAAGTTTTTTTTTTTTTTCAATAGGATAATTTAAAATAAAATAATGATTAGATTAATTATTAATTATTAATTAATTAATTATTAACTTAGTCTCATTAAGTTAGTTGCTTAGCTTAGTGATTAGTTTAGTGT
>ML805614.1:138246-160919 GCA_009831015.1 Picea engelmannii
ATGAAGCATTGCAACTTCGCCTTCTCTTCTTTGATGTAGGGTACATATCTCAATAAGTCGAGGAATTTGTTGACATATTCCTCTATAGTGAGTTTCCCCAGTTTGAGTTCATAAAACTCTTTAGCCTTCTTGTCGAAATATTTTTCCGACAAATACTTCTTCCGGAAGTACTTTTCAAACTGTTTCCAAGACAGGTCCTCCTCGCGGACCCCTTTCATATTCTTAAGATCTTCCCACCATATGGAAGCTTTTCCATTCAGATTAAAAGTGGCCACTCGGGCCTTCAAATTCTCTGAAAAGTCATGGACTCTGAAATATTTCTTTAGTCCAAGTAGCCAGGCCTCAGCTTCCTCTCCCCTCTTTATCTCACCGTCAAAGGAGGGAGGTTTGGCCTTTCTAAACTCCTCAAATTTATGACCCTTGGAACTCTTTTGTTTCGTTTGTTTTCCTCGAGAATAGGAGATGGTTATGCTACTGGAAGAGCCTTCCGAATCACCAGCTTCCTTCTCAGAGGAATCATCTGGCACTGGTCCTTTACCTCTAGGGTGGACCTTCCTTGAGGTACTTCTCTTAGTATGGCCACTGATACGACCATGTTTCTACATCTTGGGTTCATGCTGCATTTGTTGTTGTAGGTCGGATAAGCTCTGCAGTAAAAATGCATTAATTTTAGTTTTATTTTCTTGTTCTTTCATCATCCTTTCATTGTCGGCTTTGAAACTTTGCAATTCAACCATGAGACTCCTCACATTCTCGACTAGATCTGGAGGGGTTCCTATTGCTCTTCTTTCGTCAGACTCTTCATCTTTATTGTGGGAGCCTTCTCCCATCTCTTGGTGAGTCATCATTCTCTGCATCTGTAATTTCCCGTGGCTAATCATCTGCATGGGTGAAAAGACAAACGCTGGTTATTAGTCAAGAGTTAAATACATTTTATAACCTGCGCATAAATTCATAACTTTTTCACATGCATACACAATCGGGTTCTCATTTCCAAGTTTTAATCCTGGACAAGAGACTTAAGTTAGGGGGTTACTCCTCATAGGAGTGCTTAAAAAGGAGCTTATGCACAACTTGTTCATGAGCCCAATCAGGCCGAGTGTTGTAACCATGCTCTGATACCACTTTGTCACATACCCACTACCATAATCGAATTTTTCTGGACTTCTGCAGAATCCCAGCCCCCGAATTACCTATGGAGGTCTAGCACAAGCTAGCTCTTTATCTCTCATGTGATCATGGGCCTTGATCACAGGTTAAATAATCAGGGCACCTATTTGTATTTCACACCTCGGTGCTACAGGAATGTCAAATCGTTCTATATTGCAACCGTCGAACCCTGACAGGGTTGGTGACTGGCCAATAGCGACAAATCCCTACAGGGTTAGCAACCAACCAATGAGAACAGGCCCCGTCACACGGTTAAGTGGAGTACAGGGGGAAGAGGGGGAAATGAAACACGGTACTCGACAGGACAGGAGGGGGCCCCACTTCACACACCACACTATTCCGGACCCCCCCCATTAAAGGCAGAATGGCAAGGGGGGTCCGGAATTCACCTGAGCACCGTTGATCAAGGTGAATTAATCTCAACCGTTCGAGAGTTGCACGTCCGATTCCGGAACCCCCCCCCACCGTTAAAGGCAGAATGACAAGGGGGCTCTGGAATGAAGCCTCAGCCGTAGATCTGAGTGGGTGGACTTTGGCCATTCAGATCTTCTCGCCACTTACCCTAAGGCATATTCGTGCCCCGACTTAAATTTGATGTCTCTTCCTCTCATCTAACGGTCATTACAGACCCTGAGATCCTCCAAAAGAATCTCATCCATTCATCAAGATTTATCATCACGAGAGTCCAAACTCTCGATCATGGGACTCCCGAATTCTTGATCCCTAGTTTCCCGATGCGGTTAATCTCTTGACACGTAACCTCCGTAAATCGCACGGTCCAGATCCATCCTGGGATTTCCACCATGGAAAGTCCTGATCTCTCGTCACCAGGACTCTCGATCCCGCGATTCTCGATTTCCCGAAATGGGTAATCTCATGACACGTATCCTCCGTAAATCATATGGTCCAAATCCGTTCTGGAATTTCTACCATGGAAGGTCTCGATCTCTCGTCACTAGGACTCTCGATCTCGTGATTCCCGATTTCCCTAAATGGGAAATCTTATGACACGTGGCCTCCATCGTTTGGACGATCTAGATCTACTTCGGGGATTTATCCCCTATTCACTGGGGGTTTATCCCATGGGTAACTCCTAACAGATCCAATGACTGTCAGGTTTTCTAGCCGAGATCTGATGAATCAGATTAGTTCCTACCTGTGCATTCTTCCACGACTCCCTGGACGTAGAAAAATCGATGGTCTAGATACTCCCATGGACCTTGGGTATTTACGGTCTGATTTCTTCTCTACCCATGAAGACATAGAGAAACCAAGTGGTAAGGCATTTAACACCCTACTTAATCCTACCAATCTAATGGTCATGCGTGATCACAGGTTTCCCAATGGAATCTCGTCCATCGATCAATACCTATCAGGGTTAAGGCACTTAACACTCCATATTCTTCTTCCGATTTGACGGTTGTGAGTGACCACAGATCTCCCGATGGGATATCATCTGTCGATTCAATACTTCATCCTTATGATACCCCCTGGAGTTTTCAAGAGGATCGTTCCTCCTCATGCAGGGTTACTAAGGCCTTACGCCTTCACGTCCTTCCTCCAAGTTCTTGATGGGTGTTTGAGAAGGGTATCTCTATGGGGAAGTTTACCCAGGGTACTATCTGAGGCAGATAAGGGTATTGCTCTCCCGAGAACTAGACGTGAAGTCTGAGTTAGATCAGTACACATATAAATAACAACTTATGAGATAAGAAACCATACGTAGTCTTTCCATTATAAACATACAACTACCAGTACTAATCAAAATATCATACAGACATTCTTATACTTAAATTATTCACAATTTCACAGCTTATGAGCATAATTGTCAGAATACATATATTTATATATATCAAGATGCCGGAGGCAAAACACTTATCATAAATAACACCAGGGGTTATGCAACTACTGAGAGGGGTGATCGTTTCCACCCAACTGTAGGCTCAGCGACTCCCAGTGGATTTACCACTAGCCACCCCCGAGCTGAGACCACGATGCTATGAGACTGTGTCTCTATTTTCCAGTGACCAGGAGCGAAGGTTACTCTCCTTCCTCTCTTCTATCACTCACTCTGCATATTCCCAGAGTTTTCCTCCTCCCCTCGCGTCTACCCCCAATCACTTCTACCCCATGCCTTATCCTCTTGCGAGGTTTCATGTGGCGTGATTTTTTTTTCACTGGTCAGGTCTGACGGCTCTATGGGTGGGTGGTTCACGTCCCCATCCCTCATTAATTCCTGAGGACCCATCTACCTACCAGCCTGCAAGACATTTAATTCGGGGCCAGCGAGCTGCTTTTGGTTCTCCAGGCTAGTCGAGTCCAAATATGGTATTAATTCTCAGTGGAAGTTAATGCCACCTTTCCAGGTGCCTTCCACTGCCATCATGGTCTCTTTTTCTACACATTCCCTCAGCAATCCTGCAATATAATTTCATAATGTTATTCACATTCATTGAACTTTTCCACAAGGTCCATTTACATCACATATTCACATTTATGAGTTTTCCACAGTTCTTGGCCAGTCTAGTTAGTTTTAGAAACTGGGGCAAACATGGTGTTACATCTGCATACTAATCAAGATTGCAAGGAGGAAAGTGCAGAAAATTTTCAAGAAAATGAAAACTGCCTGCCCTTGTGTTTTGCCTCACTCCTGAGGGAACATTTCAAGCAGGTTGTAAATAGAAAGGATGAGGAATTATCTAATGCACTAAGTAAGGAGAAAATTGATGGTATAGAAGCTATTTCAGATTCAAAAGTGTAGCCCTTGAGTCTTTGTGCAGGCCAAAACTCGGATGAAAACACAAAGCCCGGGACAGGTAATGAGCTGATCCATTTTGATTCCCTGCCCTTATGTTTTAGTTCTTTTCAGACTTTGAAAGGGAATCTTGGTCAGATTCTAGTTGAGGATCATAGGGTAAGCCATGAAATGCCAGCAGAACAAATTCCACAGTCATCTAAAATATTTTATGACCCTATAGCTAATATGCTGGATAGATTGTGTTTTCAAAGTCAATTTTCATTTACCCCCAATGATTTAAATTATTTTTATGATATGGATATGATCAGAGAGTCAACTACAGGGGTGTGTTCAATAGAAGCATCATTTCAAAAACTATCAGAAAAGTTGCACCCATGTCTGGAAGTGCATGAAGATGCAAATAGCACAACTATAACATCGAATCATGAAGTTGAGTTGGTTAAATTTGAATATCCAGTAATAGGTCAAGTTTATCTTGATCCAATGGCTATTTANGCTATGAGACTGTGTCTCTATTTGCCAGTGACCAGGAGCGAAGGTTACTCTCCTTCCTCTCTTCTATCACTCACTCTGCATATTCCCAGAGTTTTCCTCCTCCCCTCGCGTCTACCCCCAATCACTTCTACCCCACGCCTTATCCTCTTGCGAGGTTTCATGTGGCGTGATTTTCCTTGCACTGGTCAGGTCTGACGGCTCTATGGGTGGGTGGTTCACGTCCCCATCCCTCATTAATTCCTGAGGACCCATCTACCTACCAGCCTGCAAGACATTTAATTCGGGGCCAGCGAGCTGCTTTTGGTTCTCCAGGCCAGTCGAGTCCAAATACGGTATTAATTCTCAGTGGAAGTTAACCCCAACTTTTCCAGGTGCCTTCCACCGCCATCATGGTCTCTTTTTCTACACATTCCCTCAGCAATCCTGCAACATAATTTCATAATGTTATTCACATTCATTGAACTTTTCCACAAGGTCCATTTACATCACATATTCACATTTATGAGTTTGCCATAGTTCTTGGCCAGTCTAGTTAGTTTTAGAAACTGGGGGAAACATGGTGTTACATCTGCATACTAATCAAGATTGCAAGGAGGAAAGTGCAGAAAATTTTCAAGAAAATGCAAACTGCCTGCCCTTGTGTTTTTCCTCACTCCTGAGGGAACATTTCAAGCAGGTTGTAAATAGAAAGGATGAGGAATTATCTAATGCACTAAGTAAGGAGAACATTGATGGTATAGAATCTATTTCAGATTCAAAAGTGTAGCCCTTGAGTCTTTGTGCAGGCCAAAACTCGGATGAAAACACAAAGCCCGGGAGAGGTAATGAGCTGATCCATTTTGATTCCCTGCCCTTATGTTTTAGTTCTTTTCAGACTTTGAAAGGGAATCTTGGTCAGATTCTAGTTGAGGATCATAGGGTAAGCCATGAAATGCCAGCAGAACAAATTCCATAGTCATCTAAAATATTTTATGACCCTATAGCTAATATGCTGGATAGATTGTGTTTTCAAAGTCAATTTTCATTTACCCCCAACGATTTAAATTATTTTTATGATATGGATATGATCAGAGAGTCAACTACAGGGGTGTGTTCAATAGAAGCATCATTTTAGAAACTATCAGAAAAGTTGCACCCATGTCTGGAAGTGCATGAAGATGCAAATAGCACAACTATAACATCGAATCATGAAGTTGAGTTGGTTAAATTTGAATATCCAGTAATAGGTCAAGTTTATCTTGATCCAATGGCTATTTATATGGAGAAATTGTTCATCACAGAGCCACAATGCATTCCCAGTATTTTTGTTATGTGTCGTGTTTATCAAGCCCCTTGTGATGAAGATCAAAATGGAAAGAATTTCATGATGCCTATGCAAGTTCTATTTCTGATATTGTTGGAAAACATTGAAAGAGTAGAGTTGTTAGAGAAGTTGCTTGACTGGCTGCACTGGCATTATCATATCATTTAGAAAGACAAAATGGTAAGTAGTGTAGGGTAGGTAGCAGTTTTGAATAAGCTCAGTCATTTGAGCATCTTTTCAGTATTGTATGATTTCTAGCATAGTTCTCATTTGATAGAATCTAGTTCATTGTTCAGTCAAATCTGAGCTAGTTCGAAGATTGTAGCTGCAGTGACTCCATGGCCCATTGAATAAAGCACCAGTCTGCATGTTCATAGTTCAATGGTTCTTGACACCTCCTGAAAGAGATGTCATCCCCAGGTGGATCCTATGTTAGAGACCTATAATCATAGGTAACTCGATTCTTTGACTGCTGATTTGGCATTGCTCCCATGATGAAGGCATCTGGCTCAGTTGATTCCATTTTCCCTTCCATCCATTTCGCCCAATCCTCCATAACCCTGCTGCATTTTTCATCCACCGTTGTGCCACTCTCTCCCTTTCCCCTTTGTCCTATTGATTACATATCACTCACCACTCATCCTTGCATGAATAAACCAAGCTTAGGATATTAAACAAATAATTAAGTTAATATTAAATGGTTAGTGGCGTTTTCTAATGCTCATTAGCCTAATAAAGTTTTTTTTTTTTCAATAGGATAATTTAAAATAAAATAACGATTAGATTAATTAATAATTAATAATTAATTAATTATTAAATTAGTCTGATTAAGTTAGTTTCTTAGGTTAGTGATTAGTTTAGTGTCTGATTAATTTAAATTAATTAAAAAACAATAAATAAAATATATAAAAATTAAAACAAAACAATAAAAAACAAATAAAAAACAAATTAAATAAAAAATAAAACATAAAACAAAAACATGTAACATAATAAATTTTATAAACCAAAAAAAAAAAAACTAAAATAACACCTATCCTAAGTTTTCCTACCCACCTCCCGTGCATATCGGACCTCCCTCCCTCATGTCCCATCACCTCAGGGGGGGTCTGAAAAGTTGTTTATTAAAAACCACCCCTGGACACTTGTCACCTCAACATGCCATTGGAGCCCCCCCCCAAAAAAACCTCTTACCCCCTCAGGGGGGTCTAAAATTACCACTTTTGCCAAAAAAAAACCACTTTCGCAGCGTTTTTTTACCAGTCGACTTTCGAAGGCATTTCCGGGAAAACTAAGGTGAATTTTGAAAAATCGAGAGAGGTTTTTCTCCGAAACTGGTTCAAGAACAAAAAATATCTCAGTTTTTTCACAGGTGCCACCATATGGGAGAATCGAAGCTATCTTTCAGCCTCATTTTTTGTATTTTTGTTTCTTTCTGTTACAGTCTCGATTTTGCGGGAGCTGTTACGGTGAGCTGGAGGTGAATTTGGAGAAACCAAAAGAGGTTTTTGTACGCAACATACTAATATACAATAAAATCCTTCAGTGTTGTCCCAGGTGTCAGCATTGAAGAGAAACATATGTCTATTCAGACACCCTTTGTGCAGAAATTCGACCCATCTTTCATGGCGGACAATTCAGGATTTTTGGGGATTTGTTGCTATTTTTAGATGAGGCAGTTGAAATTGACCTCCTGAGCCTGGAGAGATTCGTTTTATATATTTTAATAAGGATGATTGAGCTCAGGATTCATGCCCCACAAGGGATACATTGTAATTTTCTTGATGACTTTCCAGAAATAAAAATTGTAGCTGCAGGATTCTTGTGTTAGACTCCCTAGTGATGTTTTTCTCTGAGTAACTATTTTCTTGCTCTATTAATCCATTTGATGTTTTCCCTAATCCAATAACTGAAAGAAATATTATGAACATAACTTGTTTTTTGCACTTTGTTTCTGGTCTTTTAATGGTCTGCATGTTTTCATCTGAAGTTGAGCATAGGAATTCTTGTCTACTCCCCTGCTTGGTGGATTTTCCCTTATTTTCCTCTCCTCCACTTTCATTTAATTCAATTTGATCCAGTAGTCTTTATATCCTGCCCTGTGGTGACAATATTTACATTCGAGATAGATCCATTTTCAGAAAGGTAGACCCCATGGCCCAATGAAAATTCGAGTTTGCAATCTCCCAAACACCTCAAATCTAAAAATCCAAACTCTGAACTCATCAACTAGCCTAATATCTATTCAAACAAGTCTATATAAAATAGATATATCCCTCTCTGAGAATTGGAGGGCTAGATCCAATACTAGAAGTGGTTTTGATGTTGCCTCTATGACTACCTCCATAGCCTTGGGAAAATTACAGGGTGCTAACAGGGGCTTCAGAATATTTTCACATTATCACACTCCAATTCTTCCGAATGTCGAACTCCAAATAATATGATCTTCTGACACACGTAGCCTTTGATGGATGACCCATATTAACTCCAGACATCAAGATTTTGGGATATTTTTTTCTCTGTCACACTTTGTTTCTCCTAAACACTGAACTCTCGAATGAGTAAATCTACCAACATGTGTCTCCTTTGATGAAAGGTCCAGATTAAATCCAGACTTTAGGACTTTGGGAGTTTCAACTCTATTCACACCTTGTTTCTCTCGAATGCCAAATTCCTGAACAAGTCAATCTGTCGACACGTGTCTTTTTTGACAAACGATATGAATGAACTATGGACTTCGAGACTTCGGGATTTTGTGCATCAGCACACTCCATTTATCCTGAATGCCAAATTCCTGAACAAGCCAACCTGCCGACATGTGTTCCTTTTGAAGAACTGTCTGTATGAACTCTAGACTTTGGGAATTTGGGAGTTTGTGCATCAACACACTCCATTTCTACTGAACATCGAATTCCCCAAAAATCCAACCTTCCGACACGTGTCTTATCCCTATGGTTATGATTCGTCCTTGGGAAAATCTAACGGTAAACAATTTTCCCCCCAGATCTATGGTGTAGATCCCCTTCGGGACTTTGGAACTTTGGGCTTCGACCCATCTTGCTCTTATAACCCATAAATTTCTCCAAAGTCGCGAAGTCCGAATGACTTGGAGGTTAACCTTCATCCAATTTTCTCCATATCTGATGTTTGTGAAGGATCCTTCTTCTCCCAAACATATCCCACGACCCAACACCACAATTATTGTGGTTTCTCTGTGGCCATTTCCTAAACCATTATACCTCATGTTCTTTCAAACATAGTCCAAGTGTTCTCTCAATGCCCTTATAACATTCTACACATCAAAGGTTTTTGGGACTTTTACTTTGAATTCCTCATTCGTGGCAGATCCAGGTTCAGTGTTGAAACCATGGGATATGAACTTGAATTTTGTCCATTTCAACAACAATTCTTTTCTGAAACTTTTGATTCAACTTCCACTAACATGGCCCATCTAGGCTTAGTGTTGTAACCATGGATCTGATACCATTTTGTGACGTCCCTAGCCATCAACCTCTGCTAGGAAACACTACCTAATCTCAACTGTATCTTTTGCTACATCCCTGACCCTAAACCAATAGGCTGAGCCATGCCACCAAAAGAAACTTTCATGCTTTGATACCACTCTGTGACAGCCCCAACCTTAATCTACTAGACTATGCCACACAGAAAAACTTGTGGAAATTTCATACACATTCATATAAACATATAAATGACAATTATCATCTAGCTATATATAAACATATACAAACGACCATTATAATAATACACAAATAAATGCAGAAATAACAATAAGCCTACACATACATCATGTACAAAATATCCATGCATCTCATCAATTATATTACATGTACAATTACACAATATGTAAATGAACACAAAAGTGACACTTATCTTTTGATAGAATACCACCAACGGTGTGCAGACCTTCCATGAACCTCCCAACCATAGACCACATTGCTCATCACGCTCAACAATGAGTAACCCCCAAGCTGGGACTAAACTCCACTGGACAAGGGATTCCTAGGCTAGGAAAGGTCAACAGGTAAGTCATACAGTTCCATGGGAAGGATATTCTCCCAGGAGCCAACCCACACTAACAACCTACAACCTCTTATTGAGGAAAATATATGAATTGATCTTAGTCAAACATTTTCAGACTTTACTTGGCTAAAGTAAAGTAGACGGGAATATCACCCTATGTTTATATCCAACAAAAATATATATACTAACTCACAAGTATTAATTACAAGTTCTTAGGCTAGTCTTCTATCAGAAAAAAGCTTGCTGGAAATTCACTTTTTATGTATTTTTCTGAAAATATTAGTTGCTGAAATAAATGTAAGAATAAAAGTAAAGACACCAAGATCATAATCAATGTAGATGGGACATAAATAAATCCCTTATTTCATTCCAATTCACCAAAGAGTCATTGTCTTTACAAAACTTAAGACATAAGTCTTGGACCAAAGTCAAACTTAGAAATCCCCAATGGAACATACAAAAGGATCTCTAACAGAAAACCAAAACTAAACTCTAAAAGTTGGATCATCTTTCCACATATTTTTGCCCACTCAACTCTACACAATATCCTTTATCGGTCATGAAATTTAATTCACAAACAGAAAAGTCTACACAAAATATCAAAGATAGATCAACACCTCTGAAGAACAAGTGTCTGAATGATTTGATTCAGCCCTGAATGTTGTTGTCTACAATAAGACCTCGCTATCACAAACGAGAATTAGGCTATGATGAATATATGAATGAATGAAAACTGAACTATCTCAACATAACTCAAAGAGAAAACCTCAACATGCTTTTTGCGTCTATCCTCCTCTTGTTCCTCCCCTTAGTTCAACTTTTAACAATTTATAATTGGTTAGAGTAGTTGAACTAACTTATTAGTTAAGCTAACATAAATCCTTAACTAGCTTTAGTTAAGGAAGGGGGGGGAAGTAATAATCATAATAGGGTCATAATTAAATAATAACTAATAGGTGGGACCCCCTTGTGACTCCTTTAGTTAATAACAATCATCACATCATAACATAGTCCATTTGTTAAGAAAACACACCCCTTGTGTCTCCCTTCAAAACATATTTTCCTTTGATACTTTTAGCTCATAAAACTTGAAAATAATTCAGACTAATACTCATATATCCAAAATAAGACCTCCTGTCCAAAATGAAACATGTTGTCCAAAATAAAACATGTTTTCCAAAATAAAACATGTTTTCCAAACTCCATGGAGACCACTGTCATAAAACAATAAATGACATAAAAATTAAAACCCATATTTTCCAGTCTGTGAAGCAACCCTTCCTTGGTTGTTGTTGTCACCTCTTGATTTCCCTGAAATTTCCTTGAGCTGGGTAGAGCCTTTAGGATTTATCTCACTAATCACATGGGAACAATCATCCCTCAGATGCATCCTTGAAACACGGATTTTCCATAGTCATCGGAGGGTGATGAAGGGGCAGCGACGTCTTTTCCTTTATCTAAAGCATGGTGGGCTTCAATGTTTAACCTCCTGCTGGCATGGGAATATTGCACTAGCGAATGGTTAGGGGCATCTTGGACAATGGGGTTCAAAGGTGGAGGAGTAGGAAAAGATAAGTTTGGCCAACCACGGTGTTGGGAGACAGTTGGGTGGACAATCCCCTGCCACCCATCATGTTTTGAGACTTCAGGACGTAAAGAGACACGAGGAGGCACAGGTATATTGAGGGCTTGAGGAGATTGGAAGGGAGGCCTTTCAAGCCTCGGTTGAACTATTCCCTTTCCAATCCAATTAAATAATTCATCATGGAACAATTGGCCTGGCTCTTCAGAATCAACATCAAAATGCATTGAGAACCTAGGCCTCCTTGGGCCTCGGTTCCACTTACCTCTACCTATGTTTCCTTGTCCATGGCTTCCACGACTAAAACAACTTATCCTGCATATGTTAACAATTAGCAAATAATCTTTTAAATAATTGTTGTCGCAAGAGTTGGTTCTAGGCTATAATAGAGCCAAGCATTAGCACATTTTAAATGAAATAAAATTTGTCACTCGGACTTGAATTGGGATGCATGCAAGTAAATTCTGAGATAGCCTTGAACCACTTTTGATTGGAAAATGCCCCTTCGAACCTAAGAGGGATCTCTCGAAAATATGTCACAATAGGATATTCAATAAGCTTAACAATGGGCAGATCTGTGGGTAACAAAAAGTTTTCAGTTATTTTAGGTTTGGTGGGTTGGACCGGGAGGTAGTCCATTGGGAATGGAGTCAAATGATCAAGCAAATAATAAGAGTGTTTTGGCGATGGAAATCCATGGAACATAGGCAAGCTAGAAGTTGATTACAGAGAGAAGGATTTATAAAAGTATGGTAGTAGAATAGAGAGAAAACATATCAAAATGCAAGGAACACTTAGCAATGAGTGAATTCCAAGCATAAATTAGTGGAAATATATGGTTGGGACATAGCATCTATCCAAGGATGAATTCTAAACCTTCAGATCTCTACAAAAAAACCACCTATAACATGTCCTGTAATAGAGCATCTAACAAACAGATGCATTCCATTACAAACACAGTCACAAATTGGGAAGAAAATGGAAATAAAACCAAGTGAAATGATGCAAGAATGAAGCAATAATAAACTCTCTGCAAACCAAATCACAATAATCTCAGTTGTAGATTAAAAATGGCTCTGCACTCTTTTATTTAAAACAGGAAAACAAATGCTACAACCCAGGAGTACTACTCGTGTGTGTCTTTTTCCCCCTTTCTCTCTCAAAAAGATATACAATATATAAGCCTTCAGCATATAACATATGAGAAATGACCTCAAAACCGACTGAGAAATGAACTCGTAGTTATTTTACTGAAATCTGGGCGCGTTCCTACATTTATGGGCCATGTCTGCACAAAAACGTAGCACCGTCTTGAGGGGCACTTTTGGCTACCTTTATAAGATCTAAATTAAGATCTGAATATACCAATGGAAATCTTAGGATCTGTAGATGTCAATTGACTATTCAAACATGTAAAACAACCTCTCCAAGGTTGAGAAACGTGATTTTTCCCACAGGCAGTTTTTCTTTTTAGAAAAACCTGCGATTTCGGTGGTTAACAGACCGAAAACAAAGGTATCTTATCTTCCGAAAGTCCTAGATTTTGGTAGCTAACAGTGCAATTTCAGAGCACCATAAGCCATTGAAAGTCCCAAAACCCCGATTTCTACTTTTAGATTTTGGGAAAACGGGCAGTGGTCAAAATATTTATGTCGGCAAAACCCCAGACTGTCGAAAACCTAAAATGGTGACGTGGAATTTTGGTAAAACCTTATTATAGCGATTTTATGCCATTTATTGCATTTGTTTCACACCTACTCATGATCTCTTCCTCCATGTGGCTTGATGCGTGGTGCTTGAACACTTGGTCTCAGCTGATACACTTTCAACAGCTAATGGCATATGAAACTGGAGATTTAAGCTACTGAAAGTCTACACTTTTGGTAGCTAAACACTATAAATTGTTTCCTCCTAAGCTACCAAAAGCCAAAATTTCAATATTTGTTCCAACATAGGCTCCATCTAGAGATGGTTCTTTCCTGAAAAGTGCCAAGAACAGTAGACCACATTCCTACATCCATTGGGTGACCCGAAATCATCCTTATCAAACTCTAACCCCTCTCACTTTACTTGCAGCTTTCTAAAACAAAAAACCGCTTATGCATTCATTAGGCTATGGATTTAATATGATTTAAAAAAAAACCATACTGGATTCCAAACTAAGCTGGAAACATACTAAAAACCATTGTTGTACTCTAATGCTCAAATTCAAGCTTATTTATATACATCACCTACTCTAATTTATATCACTTCTTTTTTTTCAAGTATAGGAAAACTTACAAATCAACCAAGCAAGTATCCGACTAACAAACTTAATTATGCTTCCATATTTGAGCATAAAACTGATAGGAGAAACTACAAATTTAAAAACATGCCCTGGGAGCAGGTACTTATAGTTTTGAAATTCAGACTTCAATAAGTTGGAAATAACAAATCCAGTCCCCCATTTTGAATCCATATAAACTGCTACTAGATCATAGAAGGAAAGAGATATACCACTTTCACAATTAATCCATACTTCCTCCTATTGGGAAAGATGTCTGAAATGTTTTTGAGAACTTTGTCCACTGCTGATTTTTTCTTCCACTGGTGCAAAAATGTCGCACTGAAACTTACTGGTATGTTTCTCAATAGTTGCTAAACAGGGAGGAGAGATCAATTGTTTTAGTAACCCTTGCTTATGTCCTTCATCTACTGTCCAAAGATCTTCTTGGTAGATGTCATACATAGGCTGATCTCTTTCATGATGTTGTTGATTTCTTTCCTTTTGAACCAAAGTTTCTTGTTGCTCATCATCTTCAAAAACACTTTCATCACATTCATCAAACAAAGGAGGATTGTCGTAAATTTTCGTGTGTGATGAAAAAGAAATATGCTCTTCTTGTTCTTCTGGATATTCATCATAAAAAGGTTGAGCATAACTCAAGAGTGTCATCAGTTAGACAAATGCTAGGAATATCAACTGTGAAGTTGTCTATCTCAGATCCACACTCCTCCAAATCATAGTCTAAAGCATCTTCGAACAACAAACATTTTTCAAGGTTATTAAACATGAAATCCCTATCTTCTTCATGAAATAAAACAGTGTCTACAAGATGATCCTCTGGCAGGAAATCATCATCATAAATTGGTTTACTAACTTCCTCTAAAGTCCCATGGTTGTCATGATTTAAACTTAGATTTTCATTTTCAGTAATAGAAGAAGTTTCACTCACATGTTCAGGACTGTGTGAATGATGCAAATCTGTGTAAGAAAGGGTTGTAACATAACTATTCAGGAGCAGATCTATCTCTTCTTCTATTAAAGGAGGAGGTGGTATGTGTAATTTATGGATCAAGCAACTATTGTTTGCTTTCTCTTCTTCAAGTTGGTCGTGATGTTGAATGTATTCTTCTTGAATATCTCCACAAGAGCTATCATATCCAGCTTCTTTATGAGCCCACTCTTCCTCATACTGATCATCTTCATTAACTTGAGAAATTTCTAATATTTCTTCCTCCTCTTCAAGATGATTTGTTTGATCTTTTTTTCTTATAAATTCTATATTACAACAATCTTCAAAAGGTATTTCAACTGAGTAGATTCTTTTACAATGTTGATGAAAATGTATGTGAAAATATTTTAATGAAGGAATATTGGAATTGGGTAAAGATTTATACTAGAGTCTAGCATCTCTTTCCAATGAAAACATAAACAGTTTCATGAGTACATCTTCATGATGTATATTTAATTCATCCATAAGCTTGTGGAATTCAAACAAGTGTTGAGTGGGATTGTCGTCCGCATATTCTCCAAATTTAGGAAGGACATCTTCCCAAAATTTAATGTCTGGAACAATGTTGGGAAAAACATAAACATTTGTAAAGTCCAGAGGAGCAAACCTTGTAGAAATCCGAGAAACAAACGAATTCGACATTTTGAGACCAGTGGAATCACTAATGAATAATGTAGAGTCTATGAACCAAGGAGTCACCAAGTGAATGACCATATCCAATTGAATTCCTATCCCTTTTTCACCATCAAGAGATGGATCTTAACTTTTTGTCATATCCCAGATAAGATCACTTCATCCTCCGTCCCCGACAACGATGACAAAAAATGTTGTCGCGAGAGTTGGTTCTAGGCTGTAATAGAGCCAAGCCTTAGCACATTTTAAATGAAATAAACGTTGTCACTCGAAATTGACTTGGGTTGCATGCAAGTAAATTTCAAGATAGCCTCGAACCACTTTTGATTGGAAACCGCCCCTTCGAACCTGAGAGGGATCTCTCGAAAACATGTCACAATAAAATATTCAATAAGCTTGACAATGGGCAGATCTGTGGGTAATGGAAAGTTTTGGGTTTTTTTAGGGTTGGTGGGTTGGACCAGGAGGTATTCCATTGGGAATGGATTCAAATGATCAAGCAAATAATAAGAGTGTTTTAGGGATGGAAATCCATGGAACATAGGCGAGGTAGAAGTTGATTACAGAGAGAAGGATTTATAAAAGTATGGCAACAGAATAGAGAGAAAACATATCAAAATGCAAGGATCACTTAGAAATGAGTGAATTCCAAGCACAAATCAGTGGAAAGAGATGGTTGGGACAGAGAATCTATCCAAGGATGAATTATGAACCTTCAGATATCTACAAGAAACAACCTATAACATGTCCTACAATAGAGCATCTAACAAACAAATGAATTCCATTACAAACACAGTCACAAATCGGGAAGAAAATGGAATTAAAACCAAGTGAAATGATGCAATAATGAAGCAATAAGACAGTCTCTGCAAACAAAATCACAATAATCTTAGTTGTAGATTAAAAATGGCTCTAGACTCTTTTATTTAAAACAAGAAAACAAATGCTACAGCCCAGGAGTACTACTCCTGTGTATATTATCCCCCCTTTCTCTTTCAAAAAAATATACAATATATAAGCCTTCATCATATAACACATGAGAAATGACCTCAAAATCAACTGAGAAATGAATTGGTAGTTATTTATCTGAAATCTGGGCGCGTTCCTACATTTATGGGCCATGTTTGCACAAAAACACATCATTGTCTTGCAAGGAACTTTTGGCTGCCTTCCGAAGCTCTAAAATCATATATGAAGATACCAATGGAAATATTAGGATCTGTAGATGTCAATCGACTATTAAAACATGTAAACTAACCTCTCCAAGGTTGAGAAAAGTGATTTTTCCCATAGGCAATTTTTTTTGGAGAAACCTACGATTTCGGTGGCTAACAGGCCGAAAAAAAAGGTATATTAGCTGCCAAAAGTCCTAGATTTCGGTAGCTAACAGTGAGATTTCAGAGAACCATAAGCCACCGACAGTCCCGAAACCCTGATTTCAGCTTTCAGCTTTCAGGAAAATGGACAGTGGTCAAAATCTTTATGTAAGCAAAATCCCCAACTTCTGAAAACCCGAAATGGTGACGTGGCATTTTGGTAAAACCTTATTATAGCGATTTTATGCCATTTATTTCATTCTTTTCGCACCTACTCATGAGCTCTTCCTTCATGTGGCTTGATGCATGGTGCTTGAACGCTTGGTCTCGACCGATACACTTTCGGTAGCTACTGGCATATGAAACAAAAGATTTAAGATACCAAAAGTCTTCACTTTTGGTAGCTAAACACTATAAAAATTTTCCTCCTAAGCTACCAAAATCCAAAATTTCAATATTTGTTCCAACAATAACCATGCATGACAACTCCTTAAAAATATGAAATAAATTTGGCTCAAAATGTATTAGGCTCATGCAATCCAATCCATACAAATTTTTCTAACGTTAATCAATGAGAAGAAGAGTGGACAAAATGTTTAGGGATACATGAGGGGTTTGTAATTAGCGGAAACATGATATAATGAAAGGGAAGAGATATGGTCACTGCTCAATGATAATAACAATCAATTGTAAACAAACCAACAAATCTCACTGCAATCCACACAAAATTCTGCCACTTTTATCTAATCTAACACATAATATTCCTTAGTTGTGATCAGTATCATAATAGGGGGTGAACAAAATGAATATGGGATATGTGAGGGGTTTATAATTAGCGAAAAATGAAATAATGAGGGGGAGAAAATGTTTATTGTTCATGAGATTAATCAAGCAATCCATAACATATTTGCAGTAAGGAAAATATGCATCAATCGACAATCAGATGACTAAGTAATAATTCTTGTGCATTTGTTTAATTTCACTGTCCATTAACATCCAACACAGTGTTACTACAAAACAAAAGTACCTCACACAATTTGTACGAGGTTATGTTCCCTTTATTCTTACATTTTGCATGTCATAATAGTCAACAACAACACTAAATCTATAACCATTAACATCCATCATTCCATACATTCCCCAATCTATGTCTATATTTGAAAGTAGTTCTTCCCAAAAATAATAAAGGAGTCTATACAAAGCCAATCAAGATCTGTAATGATACCTTCCCATACATATATATATATATATATGCAATAGAAATATCAAAATAATCAAGACCTCACATGTCACGCTTGAAAGGCAATTGTCTATACAACCAACGGTCATCATTTAGACACAAGCTATGCATAAACGAATTTCCAAAACCATGTAACCATGCCAATGTAAAAAACAAATATCTTAGTGCTATTCAAAACTGGGCCAAATGTCCCACACAACTGTCATCAACAATGATCAATTGCAAAAAGACAAACGCACTTAGAATTCGAGGGTATAACTGGGCATACAAAACAATCCATCCATATTATACGCAGTGCACGACTGAGGGAATTCCATAGTGTCATAATTCCCATAACCACACATCAATATATAACCATGATATAACTCAAAAAATTCATTATGGGCCATCTATTTAGTCGTCTGTGAGTGACCGGGCCGCACTCATTCAAGTGTAAAAAGATGCAGTAAACATATCCAATCCAATCTTCTAATTCTCAAGACATCGCCTATAGGACGCGACATGTGTGACAACACCAAACCCCTGTGACTAATGCCAACCATTATTGAACCTCATAAGAACCACTCTAACGATTGTATAATGGCCAACAATTTTTCACTGTGGTAAGGGAGATAATAGGCCAACAAGCATGATCATGGTGTATACCCACGAACCAAAACGAAAATGATAGAGGCCCTTTCATAACAAAAAAAAAATGATTCTTTGACAACAGGCTGATGACTGTGACCCTTAGAAGTTCAATTGGAAATGTGGGGCTCATGCCATTACCACAGAGTTAGTGGTCAACACCATACTAACATGACTTCTATACGAATGATGGGTGATCTTGTATTCGAAGTAAAAGGCCACAATAAACTTAACATGCCCGACAGACTCCTTATGTAGCTTCGGTTTGGAGGGTTTATGGGTTTGCACAGTAGCCATCATAGGAAGGATAGGGCGTTGAATATGTTTGAAACTTCTAGGTAAAGGAACATGCCTAAGGAGGACCAGGATGCTTGTGGATGGGATGCATCTCCTTTATAGAGCTATATAGGGTTCTAGTTAAACCTAGGAACCATGAAAACAATCACCCAACCAACCTTCTAAAACAAACCCTTAACCAAACGTAGTGGTAACAACACTATCACCCAGGAAGGCCCCCAAATCTAGTGAACTCACAATGGTTATACACAGAACTGTTGATTTTCCATTCAAAGCTGAAATCACACAGTTGCAACACTCAAGACAACACAAACCCAAACATCTGAGCCAAAAACATTTCATAACCAGTGTGAAATTAAGAATGGCTAAAAGAGACATACTTGTCAATCGAAAACCTTAAGATGAGAAGCGATCGAGCGGTTTCACCCCATTGAAAATCCAGAGTGTGAACACAACATCCATATAAAATGATAGTTTTATGAGGGTGGCGACCAATGGTAAGGGTAAAGGTGACGTGTAGTAAATTCACGTCACCTCCATCCCTGTCTCATTTACTCCACAATACATGAGAACGAGTCTTCCATTAACACCATTAATGAACCAATGCATCGATAGTATCAACACATTCAAACCATAGCATAATCCAAGTCCACATAATAATTCAACCATTTTCATTCACTTAGCCAAATGCGCCACCCATGTTTACATTCCCAATATAACTCAAATAAATCGCTCGAGCACTACACAATCTAAACAATCATGTATAGTATCATCATCAAACATTTAACAGAAACATAACATAATCACCATAAAAATGCAAGTCATCACTTCCATGAGCCACCAATGTTATAACATATGTAAGTCAACAACCAATCCCATTAATCAATGCATAACCATTGTATTGTCACCTTGCCAAAGTGTGCCATCAAAATTTCCACCATATGCATATATAAAATTGTAATTAAATAATATTTCGTAGCCAATTCTTTGTTAGCTAGGAATTAACCACTATCAATAAGTATTTTCATGCATATAGTATCATAGAGCTAGGTCTCTTTTTTTTTCATTAGATATAGTATTTACTTTTCCTCAAAATGCCTTTTTGTAATTTTCACTAACATTTTTGTTGTACAGGCGAGAAGAACAAATACCATAAATGAATAGCAGGTTGTAGTATCATGAAGGAACAATATCTCAAAACTTAATTGAAATCAACGACAACCATATTCTCATCAACCATGTAACTTTATAGCGCATCATCATAACATTGAAAATGAACAGACCCGATCTTCAAAAGTTCAAGGGGTACCCACCTACTAGTATTATTTAGTCTTATATAATAATAGGCTTAGAAACACTTTGCGGGCAAAATTACTTTGAAGTTTTCAATCGACAACAAATTGGCAATTCCATAGGGAAATTTGTTTTTAACAGATTAGAACTTAGAACTCATGATTTCGTAGAGCAAGAATAGAAATCTCAAGAAGACATGACTCAAATGATTATGCAACAGGGGGAAGTGAGTGGATTTAATGGAAAGATGACGGCGAATTTGGGAATAACTCATGAAAAGTGTTAAGTATGAGGGGTTTTACCACTATATGCATAATCATAAGCTCTTAACTTGAAATAGGAAGATTATAGTTTTTCTCTTAAGACCTTGATGGATGAACAAATGGAAAGTATAAGTGGGAAACAACCAATTCCTCATAAGATAGCATTGGAAATATGTAACAAATTCAAGGGCCCTTCAGTGGAGAGATCATAGAAGCTTTGCAAGCTTGATTGTTATCGACTAATAATGATTTGTGGGAGTGTCACTGTGGGATAATTGATCCAACAATATAACCTGACCAAAACTAAAAGATGATAAGGACAAAAAATTGCAATAGAAGTAATAATGCAGAAATTAAAACAACAACAGTAAAAGACAAAAATAAAACATAGCAAGAAAAAAAAAAATTAGAAGAAGAAAACAAAGAACACAATTGAAAACAAGATAAGCTACTAGTATACAGAAGATTCAATCAGCAAAGAAAACTTTTCACGCTGGTCCCTCACAATATTTCAAACGAGGATTGCTAATCGTGTGGGAAAACCATTGTCTCTGCAATTCCTTTAAAATTTCTGAGTTAGTGTCCAAGACAAAAGTAATCCAGAAATGGCCCAACACTTGAAATCCTAACATAGCTATCATCCCCTTGATGGATACGATTAAATCATCAATATAAGCATGGATACTGACCGACTCATCGAAATTTGTGTGTATAGGCCTTCTCAAGGTGATACTTGTATCAAATAAGCCAGAGGGAAGGCAATCGTAAGACATAGTATCACGATTAGTAGTGGAAATGGTGTTGTGATAATTTTCCCCTTCTACCTTGATTTTATTGTAACCAAACAAATTGTCAAGTAAGGGCTCCATTGTAACTCTACAACCTATTGTAGAAACATTCTCATATTGAGAGGAGGGAAAGGATTTCTTATAATTTCTTTCCTAAAAGTTGCAAGACTAATGCAGGTTCTGAAATTATCAGGGGTCTTCGAAGCAGGTTCCCAATTTGAAACCCCTTCAGGGTGGACAAAAGAAAACATTTTAGTGCTTAATAAATCTCCCAACTCCCTTCAAAAGGTTGTTTTCGGTGCAAAGTTAACAAGTTTCTATTTTTTCCTAGATGTTTTCATAGTATGCTAAACAAGACCTGGATCAAAACCATGAAGATCCACATTAAACCAAGAAAAAAACTTTTGAAATCCACTAAGTAATTCAACAGATTTCATTTTTTATTTATCTGAACCCTGGATATTTATTTTAATGTTCGAGGATGATCCAGGTGTCCTAATGTTCATGGAGATGGTTTCAATCACCTTCACTTGTGACTCCTCTTCCTTTTCTTTATTTCCTCCAACACTCAAGGAAAATGAAACCTCGAGAGGATTCAAGCCTTCATGAATTTCATTATTTTCTATAGATATAATCTTATCAGGCTTGAGAGGTTCATTTTGACTGACAACACAATTTCCTTCATTGTTAGGGATGGCCTTCCATAATTTTTCATTCTCGGAAATGTATGAATGATGTAGATATTGGAGAGCACAATTAGGCCAGTGAGGCGAGAGTTGCTGAGTAGGAGAGGTTGTGAAGACAACTAATTGATTAGATATTGAATTCAACTCCTTCCTAACATGAGTGATGTTAAAATACAGGAGGTTCAAGACAAGTGCCCAAACAGTTTGGGAATATTGTTCCATCAACTGGTTGCTAGGAGAGCATGTCTTACGTACCAGGTTCACAACAAGCTAATCATTTCTGAACACTGAAAGGTGACCACAAACAAGATTAAGGGAATTCTCAATGCCTAGAATCAAAGCTTCAAATTCAGCGACATCATTTGAGCAAGAAAACTCTAACCTATATGACATATTATGAATATTTCTTGCAGGGGAAACCAAGATAATACCATCCCCGTTACCCTCATTTGAGTGCGAACCTTCGAAGTGCATACACCACAATTCATCCTCTAAATCAATTCTTTCCAGAGGAATATTATCCTCTTCAGTGAATATGGAATACACTCCTAGGTCTTCTTTGATATAGTTTACGTTGGATTGCAGAACATTCTCTATGTAGGGTGAAATCCTTCCCTCTCTAAGAACTATGATATTATTACCATTCCGAGGAATGGATAAATGTGTCACGTTGAGAGAGAGGTATCCACTTGTTAGGGCTTTCCAACCTCTTCCCAAGATAATTGAATAATTGATCACAATCATATCAATCACCTGAATACTGAGGGTTGTCCTTATCTCAGGATGAGCGAATAAAACCAAGGTTACATCCTTAATCTCGCCTATGGTCATTTATTGCAGACTATTATAGGAAAGCATGCTTCTCACATTTTCGTTTGTACAAGATAAGCCTAACTCTTCCATAATAAT
>ML805614.1:161019-181888 GCA_009831015.1 Picea engelmannii
AGAGGCCCTTTCATAACAAAAAAAAAATGATTCTTTGACAACAGGCTGATGACTGTGACCCTTAGAAGTTCAATTGGAAATGTGGGGCTCATGCCATTACCACAGAGTTAGTGGTCAACACCATACTAACATGACTTCTATACGAATGATGGGTGATCTTGTATTCGAAGTAAAAGGCCACAATAAACTTAACATGCCCGACAGACTCCTTATGTAGCTTCGGTTTGGAGGGTTTATGGGTTTGCACAGTAGCCATCATAGGAAGGATAGGGCGTTGAATATGTTTGAAACTTCTAGGTAAAGGAACATGCCTAAGGAGGACCAGGATGCTTGTGGATGGGATGCATCTCCTTTATAGAGCTATATAGGGTTCTAGTTAAACCTAGGAACCATGAAAACAATCACCCAACCAACCTTCTAAAACAAACCCTTAACCAAACGTAGTGGTAACAACACTATCACCCAGGAAGGCCCCCAAATCTAGTGAACTCACAATGGTTATACACAGAACTGTTGATTTTCCATTCAAAGCTGAAATCACACAGTTGCAACACTCAAGACAACACAAACCCAAACATCTGAGCCAAAAACATTTCATAACCAGTGTGAAATTAAGAATGGCTAAAAGAGACATACTTGTCAATCGAAAACCTTAAGATGAGAAGCGATCGAGCGGTTTCACCCCATTGAAAATCCAGAGTGTGAACACAACATCCATATAAAATGATAGTTTTATGAGGGTGGCGACCAATGGTAAGGGTAAAGGTGACGTGTAGTAAATTCACGTCACCTCCATCCCTGTCTCATTTACTCCACAATACATGAGAACGAGTCTTCCATTAACACCATTAATGAACCAATGCATCGATAGTATCAACACATTCAAACCATAGCATAATCCAAGTCCACATAATAATTCAACCATTTTCATTCACTTAGCCAAATGCGCCACCCATGTTTACATTCCCAATATAACTCAAATAAATCGCTCGAGCACTACACAATCTAAACAATCATGTATAGTATCATCATCAAACATTTAACAGAAACATAACATAATCACCATAAAAATGCAAGTCATCACTTCCATGAGCCACCAATGTTATAACATATGTAAGTCAACAACCAATCCCATTAATCAATGCATAACCATTGTATTGTCACCTTGCCAAAGTGTGCCATCAAAATTTCCACCATATGCATATATAAAATTGTAATTAAATAATATTTCGTAGCCAATTCTTTGTTAGCTAGGAATTAACCACTATCAATAAGTATTTTCATGCATATAGTATCATAGAGCTAGGTCTCTTTTTTTTTCATTAGATATAGTATTTACTTTTCCTCAAAATGCCTTTTTGTAATTTTCACTAACATTTTTGTTGTACAGGCGAGAAGAACAAATACCATAAATGAATAGCAGGTTGTAGTATCATGAAGGAACAATATCTCAAAACTTAATTGAAATCAACGACAACCATATTCTCATCAACCATGTAACTTTATAGCGCATCATCATAACATTGAAAATGAACAGACCCGATCTTCAAAAGTTCAAGGGGTACCCACCTACTAGTATTATTTAGTCTTATATAATAATAGGCTTAGAAACACTTTGCGGGCAAAATTACTTTGAAGTTTTCAATCGACAACAAATTGGCAATTCCATAGGGAAATTTGTTTTTAACAGATTAGAACTTAGAACTCATGATTTCGTAGAGCAAGAATAGAAATCTCAAGAAGACATGACTCAAATGATTATGCAACAGGGGGAAGTGAGTGGATTTAATGGAAAGATGACGGCGAATTTGGGAATAACTCATGAAAAGTGTTAAGTATGAGGGGTTTTACCACTATATGCATAATCATAAGCTCTTAACTTGAAATAGGAAGATTATAGTTTTTCTCTTAAGACCTTGATGGATGAACAAATGGAAAGTATAAGTGGGAAACAACCAATTCCTCATAAGATAGCATTGGAAATATGTAACAAATTCAAGGGCCCTTCAGTGGAGAGATCATAGAAGCTTTGCAAGCTTGATTGTTATCGACTAATAATGATTTGTGGGAGTGTCACTGTGGGATAATTGATCCAACAATATAACCTGACCAAAACTAAAAGATGATAAGGACAAAAAATTGCAATAGAAGTAATAATGCAGAAATTAAAACAACAACAGTAAAAGACAAAAATAAAACATAGCAAGAAAAAAAAAAATTAGAAGAAGAAAACAAAGAACACAATTGAAAACAAGATAAGCTACTAGTATACAGAAGATTCAATCAGCAAAGAAAACTTTTCACGCTGGTCCCTCACAATATTTCAAACGAGGATTGCTAATCGTGTGGGAAAACCATTGTCTCTGCAATTCCTTTAAAATTTCTGAGTTAGTGTCCAAGACAAAAGTAATCCAGAAATGGCCCAACACTTGAAATCCTAACATAGCTATCATCCCCTTGATGGATACGATTAAATCATCAATATAAGCATGGATACTGACCGACTCATCGAAATTTGTGTGTATAGGCCTTCTCAAGGTGATACTTGTATCAAATAAGCCAGAGGGAAGGCAATCGTAAGACATAGTATCACGATTAGTAGTGGAAATGGTGTTGTGATAATTTTCCCCTTCTACCTTGATTTTATTGTAACCAAACAAATTGTCAAGTAAGGGCTCCATTGTAACTCTACAACCTATTGTAGAAACATTCTCATATTGAGAGGAGGGAAAGGATTTCTTATAATTTCTTTCCTAAAAGTTGCAAGACTAATGCAGGTTCTGAAATTATCAGGGGTCTTCGAAGCAGGTTCCCAATTTGAAACCCCTTCAGGGTGGACAAAAGAAAACATTTTAGTGCTTAATAAATCTCCCAACTCCCTTCAAAAGGTTGTTTTCGGTGCAAAGTTAACAAGTTTCTATTTTTTCCTAGATGTTTTCATAGTATGCTAAACAAGACCTGGATCAAAACCATGAAGATCCACATTAAACCAAGAAAAAAACTTTTGAAATCCACTAAGTAATTCAACAGATTTCATTTTTTATTTATCTGAACCCTGGATATTTATTTTAATGTTCGAGGATGATCCAGGTGTCCTAATGTTCATGGAGATGGTTTCAATCACCTTCACTTGTGACTCCTCTTCCTTTTCTTTATTTCCTCCAACACTCAAGGAAAATGAAACCTCGAGAGGATTCAAGCCTTCATGAATTTCATTATTTTCTATAGATATAATCTTATCAGGCTTGAGAGGTTCATTTTGACTGACAACACAATTTCCTTCATTGTTAGGGATGGCCTTCCATAATTTTTCATTCTCGGAAATGTATGAATGATGTAGATATTGGAGAGCACAATTAGGCCAGTGAGGCGAGAGTTGCTGAGTAGGAGAGGTTGTGAAGACAACTAATTGATTAGATATTGAATTCAACTCCTTCCTAACATGAGTGATGTTAAAATACAGGAGGTTCAAGACAAGTGCCCAAACAGTTTGGGAATATTGTTCCATCAACTGGTTGCTAGGAGAGCATGTCTTACGTACCAGGTTCACAACAAGCTAATCATTTCTGAACACTGAAAGGTGACCACAAACAAGATTAAGGGAATTCTCAATGCCTAGAATCAAAGCTTCAAATTCAGCGACATCATTTGAGCAAGAAAACTCTAACCTATATGACATATTATGAATATTTCTTGCAGGGGAAACCAAGATAATACCATCCCCGTTACCCTCATTTGAGTGCGAACCTTCGAAGTGCATACACCACAATTCATCCTCTAAATCAATTCTTTCCAGAGGAATATTATCCTCTTCAGTGAATATGGAATACACTCCTAGGTCTTCTTTGATATAGTTTACGTTGGATTGCAGAACATTCTCTATGTAGGGTGAAATCCTTCCCTCTCTAAGAACTATGATATTATTACCATTCCGAGGAATGGATAAATGTGTCACGTTGAGAGAGAGGTATCCACTTGTTAGGGCTTTCCAACCTCTTCCCAAGATAATTGAATAATTGATCACAATCATATCAATCACCTGAATACTGAGGGTTGTCCTTATCTCAGGATGAGCGAATAAAACCAAGGTTACATCCTTAATCTCGCCTATGGTCATTTATTGCAGACTATTATAGGAAAGCATGCTTCTCACATTTTCGTTTGTACAAGATAAGCCTAACTCTTCCATAATAATATCTGACATGACACTTGGGCCTAAACCACCATCAATGAGGCAACAATGGGTGATTTTATCCATGATATTTACATAAATATAAAAAGGGGGATTTTTTACAGGGTATATTAAGTTATGTACACCTACTTTATTTACAGAAGAATCCTCTTCACTTAATTATTCGGAAAGGTTGGCTACAATGGAAGCTTTTCCTTCCATGAATTGTTTTAGATGCATCTGTTGTTCAAGGATGGAAACCATGTCTAGGAGGGTTGCATCTGCTTTGATGTTGGCCAATTGATTCAAGATATTGTATTTGGAAGAGGGGGGAGGAGGAGTGATATTTTGACTCTCAAGAATTATAGGAGGTTGGGGTGCAGCAGTGGTTGAGGATGAGCTCTAGCTAGAAGAACTACGAGGAGGGTATAATTTGTCTTTTGGGGCATAGGCTTTGCTTCTAGTGTTGATGACCATGATATCTTCTGTCTCAGAAAAATCTAGGACATTGATAGTGGCTTCTGGAATTTTACCAAAGATCTTTTCTTTGGCACTCTTCCTTACCTCACATGTGGTTTCTTCATGGTGTTCCTCGCAAAATTTACACCAACTCCGAGGCAGGATAGCCTTTGGCTGGAAACTATTCTCAACTGGACTTCTAAAAGGAGGGGCAGAAGAGGACAAAGCCCCAGGGGTGAGAGGGTTGACAGTACCTTTCCACTCAAAAGCTATCATACGATTGTTCATATCTTGTACTAGTTGTAAGAGAGCATACATATTCATTTGTCTAACTGATTCTCCTCGGGGTGGACCAATTCATTCAAGTTGTTCCTCATACTCTAAGAAAGTGTGTAGAGTGAAACTGATATTATCAATGACCTTTTCTTCAAGCCTATGATGGTAAGGAGAAGGAAATGCATTGTAGTAATGCATGAAGGTGGCTTGGGTCTAAGGGTGGAAAAGTTTGGGGATTTGATTATACAACTTGGTGAAACACAAGTTGAAAGACCTGATGGTTTTTCCATCTTTGTAAGTGAAGTTATTGTACTCCATGTTACAAGGGAAAAACTCTCTATGGCCAAGGGTAAACCACAACAGATAGGTATGATTGTAGAAATCAACTCAATTCCAACATGTTCTATATAAACTAATGTGCAATATGAGAAAGAATCCTACCTCGATCCAATCGTTTGATGTCGGTCCACCATTGAGCACTTTGACCCAAAGATTTACACCTGTAAGAAGTTCTCAAAAAATAAGAAATGCAAGTATATAGTGGAAATATATAAAATGAGTTAGTACATTAGATAGCATAATCCATTAATAAAAATTACAAACATGCCCATGGATAATAATCATATATTTGAAAGATATCAATAGGATGAGAAAGGAGTATTTCTATTAATAATTGATCAACAAAAGTATCAACATTACAGACTTATGTGTCGACACGGTTCGAAACCAAGAAACTGAGTTCCTTCCAACTGGGTCTCCACCACTTCAATCCTCCACCAAAGGAAATCTCATAGCGAAGAGGTAATGAGGTCCTCTCGACAATAAGAAAAGATTTTTGGGGTTGAACACTTTGTTCAGACTTGAGGGACAAAGGAATGCAGACTCAATTTGAAGTAATCTCTCCAGAGTAACTTTGCTCTCAAAGTTGAATGCTTTCTCCTCTTTTTCCATAGCTCGAAATTGTGCTCTTATAGCCTCTAGAATGAAACTGAAGGGACGAGTCAGAAAGTTTCTAGTATATGGAAGGCCAAAGATCAGAGATCTTTTGTTGTGACATGGAAACCCAACTTCATTTTGTATTTTCTAGCACAAATCCTAGTATACGCGAGTTGTAGTGGAGCAGCAAGCGTATATGCATCTTGCAAAGAAATTAGGGAGCGTATCTGTGGAAAAATATATATTTTTGGCTCTAGATTTATCAAAAAGGGGTTGATAAGTATGCATAGGGAAATGGAAAAAGGCCCTCTGTGCAAGATAGCAATGGTGAGGCAAATATTGCTATAACAGAT
Source organism: Picea engelmannii (assembly GCA_009831015.1). NCBI lineage: Eukaryota > Viridiplantae > Streptophyta > Pinopsida > Pinales > Pinaceae > Picea > Picea engelmannii. The sequence continues at coordinate 167,215 of ML805614.1, forward strand.
GCCCCCTAATGTGTGAGATTAGAGGAGTATCTGTGATGGACGAAATACATTATAAATAACCCAAAAGTGGAGTGGTAGAGAACGAGATGGACGAACTCAATTTCTCATTACATTATGTATTGACTTTTCATACATGGATGCCAATAATACAATGCAGATCCATGTGGAAAATATAGAAACAAGTGTTCATGGCCATGAGTAGGAAAGTATAAATGTGGTTACATGCCAATATCTTTCATAGTCACGAACAAGGCCCAGTGAAACCAGTCTCAAAATCAATCTGAAGATATCTGTATACCATGGAGTACAATCTAATCTCCCACGATCGCTGAAGTCAAATAAGTACTGGTCCAATGAAATGTAAGCAACAACTTAGGAAAGTTCTGTCCACAAAGTGATGTCTTCAAGTCTTCAATACAATTCGCCAATGGTGCAAGTCTACATCATGTGAATAAATGAGTTGAGGTCGAACATGATGAGACATCATTTGATTATTGGTCATTGAGGTATATCGTTAACAAATGCGAGACAACCTACCAATGATGAAAGTAGGTATCAAGGCACCGCGTAAATATCTACAAATGTGAATAAAGGAGCTGGTATCGAACACTTGAGAGATCCATTGATTAGGAGACATTGATGTATTCCCATCTGTCAATGGCAAGAGAGACTACCACTAATGACTGCAAGTCTCAAGGTACTCATAAAACTCTAGGTCTTGTATCTAGAATACATGAGTTGAAGTCGATGGAAAGAGACCGACTGAAAGGAGAGCATTAAGGCATCTCTCATTAGTCATCACGATGAACAAAGCAGGAGCTTCATGATTTGGTGGATATTGAACGAAGAACATGTTCACAAACCAACGACCCTATGCGTCTTTTGCATGTGCCAAATTCAAGATGTACATGAAAAGACCCTCTAAATAGCAGCCAATGATGAAAACTGTTGACAAAGGTGAGGAAACCACCAATAAGGCTAATGGCATCCAAGACATTGCACAAATCCCAAAATGTGAATAGATGTCTTGCCATCGAACACAAGGGAAACCACCCAGTCAATGACCCATGATGAAATGTCGATTGTTGGGTTCAAGGTGACCTACCAATGATGAAATTCGGGCCTGGGTGCATCATAAGGCCAAAGTATCATGTGATTCTGAGACAAACTGAGGGTATGGCCGACATGCAAAGTCAAGATTTTTGAGGAGTGGCTGACAGAAGTTGATAGACTTCCTTTGAACAATAGAATGAGACATACGGTGGACTCTGTATCATAGACTTAATGATGTGACAACTAGATGCAGGAGGCATCCATAATGTTCTCTATAGTGATTGGAAGATTAACCAATTGGTAGAAAAAATTTTGTAACGAGATCATCTTCCTAAGGCCATCCTAAACCCAAAATTATGATGATGCAAGGACTCAATAACTTTGTGCTTTGTTCAAAGGCGACACGACTGCTTCCAATTACAATATAGTACTCCCTTCCAACCCGTCTTTTTTTGTTTCTTCATAACAAGTGAATGCTATGATATAGAGGCGGGAACGAGTGTTGCAAGTAAGCAAAAATAGTTCCAGCAGTGGAATGTACCTATGCTCAATGCAAGGAAATGCATGCGGGAGCACTTAGGGTGATGTTCCCTCCAGGGTATAGGGTGTCAAATTGCGAGGGATATAAACAAGGCTCTGCTTAGTTGAGGATGCAAACTGCTTGGGCCATTGTTTATAACACAAAGCGAGAACCGGCTAAAGGCTCAATACTACAAGCAAGGGCATGAGATGCAATCAAAATTTAACGCCAAAAAATGTCCTTTTTTTATATTTTAGTCTACTTGGTGTGAAGAACGGGTAAACTTGTGCCAAATAGACATCTTTTCAAATTTAATTTACGAGTGTGAAAAAGACAAGTTCACTCGGCGATCTTTTCCATTTTTGATAGCGAGTTAGAAAAGAGATTAACTAAGACTCATGACCTTTCAAATCCAACTTTAACAAGTGTGAAAGGGACAAATCACTCGGTGATCTTTTCAATTTTTAGATGAGTTGGAAAAGAGCTTAAATTGGACTCATTAGGAGATTCTAGGAGGAAATTCATGGGGGAGGCCAAGGCTCCCGTGTGGACCTTCTGTGGAATGTTGGTATCTTACGAAGAATCGATAAAAGATCGGGAAGACCCAAAGCTCTCCAAGTCGAGGAGGGAAAAGTGATAATGGAGGTTATCATCTCTGTGTTATATCAGATATTGTATCTTCTTGGAAAAGACATAGGTGGAGGCATTGGATGCCCCACAAGACCATCCCAATCAAAGGGAACCTCGTTAGGACATGGAGAGAGAGAACTCGGGAAGAGTAAAACTCTCTCTTGTTCAAAAGGTGAAGTGATAGAAATGTTAAGGACATGGCATAGAAGGTATAAAACCAGAACTAGAAGAGTGGGATCAACCAAATATTGCATTGGCATGATCACTTCCTTAGACTTGTCACTCTCCAAGAGAAGAGTGGGGTCGATCGAATATTGTATCAATATGACCACTTCCTCAACCATTGGTTGAATAGGATGTGAGAAAATAAGGTCAAGAGGTGCATCACCCCAAAAAATAGGAGTGTTGTCGGTCGAAGATTGCATCGACACGATCGTTGGTTGAGCAAGATGAGAGACAACAAGGTCAATAGACTCATCACTCCCGAACATAGGAGAGGTGTCAGTCAAATATTGCATCGAAATGACCAGAGGTCGGACGGGATGTGAGACAACAAGGTCAAAGGATGCATCAAGCCCTAAATGAAAAGGGGTGTCAGCCGAAGATTGCATCGGCATGACTGTTGTATCAACCAAAGAAGGAACAGAGTGTTGTGAAACTATAGATTCCTCAGAACCCAAAGGGCCCTTAGTCGAGCCCCATGCTTCCGGTATCCCAACAGTAATAGGACACAAACGAGTAAGGTAACTTCCTTCACAAGTCCTGCAAAGGAATCTAGGCTTACATCTAAGACGTCTAGGATTATAAATCATATGAATGCCCCTAGCATGAATTGCATTGGTTGGTGACATGCTCCCAGCATGACTTTAGAGGCTAGTAGAAAATCTACAACATGGCTAGTAGAGGTTGGTGATGGATCCCCAACATAACTAGCATAGGTTGGTAATGGATGTGCAGTGTGACTAGCAGTGACCAAACATGTGCCCCCAACATGACTTGTAGCGGTTGCTTACAGGTCTTCAACATGACTCGCAGAGGTTGTTGACCAATATCCAACATGACTAGCAGAGGTTGGTGATATACTACCAGTATGACACACAATGATTGGACTTGTGCCCCCAACATGACTTGCAGTGGCTAGTTGTAGGTCTTCAACATGACTCCCAAAGGTTGTTGAACAATCTCCAACATGACTAGCAGAGGTTAGTGATATAATGCCAGTGTGACACGTAGTCATTGGACTTGTGGCGGTAGTGAATTGTGGCATTTGAGACCCAGGTCCAAGGAAAGATTGGTTTTGAGAAATTGTAGGCCAAGAAGGATCCTAGTTTACACCCTGTCCCTGTCCAACAAGATAGTATCCTCCTCCATACTGATTCATAAAGGGTTATAAGGGCATCGACACTGAGGAAGCCGCTTGTGAAGAGAAAGAAACATGACAAGGGTTACTCATGTGAGGATATATGTTTCCCCAGATGAAGGAACTTGGTGAGGGGGGTTTCCCATACTACAAAAATAACTTCTCCCAGATGAAACACCAGAGGACAGATGGAGGTCAACCATGGGAAAAGTGTTCGTAGGAATCGACATGGCAGAAGAAGGATAGGTGGACAGAGTGTAATAAGTAGAATGATTGCATAGTTGGGCACTTACTTCTCACATAGTGGATTCGTAGGAAGGAAGATTCCAACCTCCTACCGTTAGAGGCGTTTGAAGGATATGAATCCCACCAAACAGAGAGGGATAAGAAGGAGGCATCATGCCCCTAGACCCAAAAATTGTATTAACATAAGGAGGCGAGACAGAGGATGGTAAGTGAAAAGACATATCATACATACCATGAGAAAAATGATTAGAGACCCAAGGCATAGACTGAGTGTTATAATTCTGCATACCATAATGTGAAGCGGAAGGATTCGTCCCCATGAAATGAGTGGACATCATGGGGGGGGTAGCAGAAAATGAGGGAAACAAAGGAATTTCACTATCCATGATAACACAGACTCAGTATGAAATCCTAAGGCCAACTATTAGTCAAAGAGCACTCCAAAAGTCAAACGGCCAATATGCATGCAAACAAGATAAGTGGTTGAGTGGCCTCCCTCACTAAAGAAGGTATGCCTCCTCCAGGAGGGACCTAAGACTCCCTGCTAAAGTTTGGAGGTAAACAAATTAGTTATAAAGGCCCTCATAGGCTTAACAACCAGTCAGTCAGATCCCCCCAGAGAGGTAATCCTCCATAAAGGTTGTGTGTTGAGCAACCCTTATCTAACCCAGGATATAAGCAGAATAACCCCTGCAAGTAACCTATGAGAAACCTAAGTCAAGCAACCAATCAACCATTCTATAACCGATGCATAGGCGAATAGTCATAAGTCTGGATTATGTTATGGGCAGGGTAGAAAAGCCTGAAACCTTGAAAGCACCACCTCTCACAGAGGTATGGATACTAGCAAGATCCCCAAATATGAATAAATCCATAGAAATATCTTTGACGTTAGGTGAGTATCCAGGGGTTATCCCTTCAACAAACTTCATGTGACCTCGTTCTTAACTCCAGTGTGAGCATCTTCCTGATATTGCCAATTATACACTGGATTTCTCAACTCCCTGTATTAGATACATAAGTTGATTTAATTGCCTTGGAAAAGTTTACTCACAAAATCCTATTCCAAGGCACTAAATCCTAGGCTAGTTTGTGCACCCTAAACAATAAAATCGTTACGAATCAATTTTAGTTTAAAGCGTAAATTATATTGGCCGTGTTGGCCCTTGACCAAGTTTTGCAGAACACTTGGTCATATTTGACCATTTTTGGACATCAACACCCTATCAAAGATGGAGCACCAGGCGAAGCAGAGATCATGGGATCTCGACCCACTTTTGGGGCCCTTTTAGGGTTTTGGGTTAATGTAATGGGAAAGGGATTTCAGCCCATGGGTTTACCCATGTTTATGCCTATGTTGTAAAGTATAAATAAGTAGCTAGGCAATGTAAGAAGGGTTGATGGCTTAGTGCTAGTAATTAGATCTATGCGATCAAATGTAAATGCTCTGTGCATGATTGTAAGAGGCTTGCAGAGTTGAGTGCAAGTGTTGTAAGTGTTGAGTGCATGGATTGTAAGAAGGATATATGCTATATCTACTTAGGAAAGGAGGATCTGGCGAGGTGCGCAAAGATCTCATGTCCTATGCAGAGTACAAGTTGATCTATGTGATGTAATTAGATTGACCAAAGCTAATAAAGAAGAAGAAAACTTTGTGGATCTCGCCCCAAGGTGGGGGTGAACCACGTAAACCTGTGTGTCATGCTTTGTGCTATTTCTTCCTTGTGTTTTCATTATCTTGCTAAATGCTAAGCCACGATTACATAGATTTTCTTATGCTTTGTGATTCATTAGATGTATATGAATAGTATATCTAATGCGTAGGAGGATGCTTAGTGATGATCTACAGGATCTAATATGTTTTGTTGTTGATAAGCACTGAAATATCTTATATCTGAGCAAGTACTGTGATGTTTTGTCTTATCTGCGAAGTATAATAAGGGTGAATAAGTGATGAATGAATGATGCTAAGTTCTCTATAAAGGATATAATCATAGATCTATGTCCCAACTAAGGTTGCAGACACCTGAGTCTTGCAACTACCCCTGCCTCTACCTCGGGTGAGACTTTATATGCTTCACAGGTGTTTCCAAATGGGCCAGTAGTTAGGGCTTTGTTGGTGCGCCCTTGAGCATTGAACCCTGGGTCTGCCCCTATGCCAACAAATGGTTGTCACTAGGACATGAAACTGTGATTGCTAGGAACCGAGGAAGAATAAACTTTGTGCAAAAGAAATATCTGTCGTAGATCTATTTCCCTAGTGTGCATCTTTTTACTCAACCTATGAAGATTTGTGCCATGAATAAGGTCAGATCTGAAGAAAGGAAGATCAGATCTAAAGAAAAGAAGCGATATATGAACACTCTGTACTCTAAGAAAAGTAAAAGTGGGAATTTTTGAAAGAAAGAAGTCAGATCTGTAGAAAAGAGGTAAGATATGTAAGATATGTGCTCTAATAAGGGTAAGAATAGTCAAAAGTTTTTAGATCTGAAAGCTTTGTGCTCTGTAGAAGTAAGATAAGTGAAATTTTTTGTTTCTAAAGCATGTATCTAGGTATGTTTGATAGATTCTATCCTAGCTTAAAAAATAGGGCATTAATAGATGAAAGAAAGTTTGATATGAATATATTTGATAAGTATAATGATAGATATATTATACCCATCCATAGAAAGAACGCCTGGACTAACAAGTGGATGCAGGATCCTAGAAAGAGTTTTGTTCAGGCTAGTTACCATGATCCTGGTGCACAGTATAGAAGAAGTTGGGGAACATTTAAATGAAAGAGAGGGTTAACCCTCTGTTACAGTTGCATAAGACCGGGACATCTTGCTAAGGAATGCCCTAGTGGAAGACCTAGTTGTCTCTATTGTAAAGCTTTGGACCATGAAGTGTTGGATTTCCCTAGAATGATTGCTAAGCTTGAAATAATGAATCTGAATGAAGAAAACCCTAAGGAAGATCCAAAAATAGTAGAAACTTAGAAGGAATCAGAAAAGATATTGCTACAGATGAAAGACACCTTGAATGATCACCGACATGTTAGGCTATCAGATATCTTCAAAGGAAAGGACCAAGTCGAAGCAAGAATAGGGGACTTCGACATTGAATGTATTCTTGATGAAGAAACACAAGTGAACATTATTCTAGAAAGAACTTGGGAAGCTATAGGAAAGCCTGCCATGATCCCTTCTCTAGGAGGAACAAGTTTATTCAGAGGAAATCTAGTAAACCTATGTGGAAGGTTCTCCTGGATACCTATGAATGTCAATGGAACCTCGACAGAGGAAGACTTCGATATTATTAAATTTGTTGAAGACAACGCCCTGTTTACCATGCTCATAGGAAAAACTTGGATTGATAGAGAACAAGCCAGACAAAAAGAGGAAGAAAAAGTTTTGGAATAGAAGAAGCAAGAATTAAAAGACTTTATGACCAGGAGGACTACACACTTGATTGAAGAACAAAAGAGAAGATCATAGATATTTAATACTAGCAACTTCAATGTTGAGGCTAAGAGAACACTAGAGGATCCGCAGAAGATTGAGTTACCTACTTTTGATATAGAAGAAGTATTATGCAGGAACCCTAGGAAAGACTTTCAATAGTGAAAAGTAACTAAGACCATAGAAGATAAGCATCATAATGGTAAAAGAATTACTGAGATGAAGATCACTGGGAAGAAGGATAGAAAGTTAAGAATGAAAAGGACTAATATTGTAAGGTTACAAGAGGTTCTAGAGGATACTTCGTAGATACAAAAATTGCAAAATTGGAACTTTGTCGAGATATCATAGCAACGACATAGAGTACTTCACCATGACGAAGCAATATAGTCGTTGGGGCCAATATATCCGTTTGACTTCCACTCCAAATGGGTAGAAAATAAATAAAGGTTTGTCATCTAGCCATTGAAATGCGCCATAATGGGTCGAACAGGAGTTAATGAAGGATCATAACCATTGCCAAAAAATTGTTACTAAGTTTCCCTATTTAGTCCATCATGCCACGAAACGAGATTATTTTTTGCTAAGTGAGAATTCGAGCACGAAACCTAATATTAACTCACCCTGAGATCATTTCCTTATTCCCATACTATTCACTATAGTCTCTAAATTCCTTTCGCACCCAAACTAGTTGACCCAAGCTTGTATGTCAAACGAGCTTAGTGCTACTGAGAAAATCGTTGAAGAAGTTTTAATTGACTTAATGACTGAGAGATTCATGTCAGAGTGAGGAATGTATACAGGTGTATAGGCATCATCCTCAGGAGAATTTCCAACTCTCCCCTCCACTACTCGAGCAGGGCCATGCTGACTGCTTTCGGAAAGATGATCTAAGATTGGAAACGACTTCGCCACTGTGAAGATGATCCCAAGTATCTTGCCTAAGTATATCCCACCACTAAGAGTCACAGTAAATCGAGACACTATACCCAGAGGCTTTGACTATGTTGTGGTCACTGTGTACCTCCCGAAAGGGGTGCACGTAGTTCGTGCTGACTAGCATAAGCTCACAGCATTGAAATTTAGTGATTTTAACCTTGGAGATCGCAAGGTTTATAGTATGCTAGCCCCACACAAGTAATTAACTATTACAAAAGGAAGGAACCCAAAGATTGTCCCTCATCAATGGACCCATAAACTTGCGCAGTCAACCCTCTTCAATGTAATGAATATTCCTCATTTCCAGAGGCATCAGGAAGTGAATGCATGCATCAGATTGTTGTTGTCCTACTACCATGGAGGATACTTATGGTTGGATCGCTGCATCACTGTGGATCCAATTCTGATCAATTGGACCATAGGGCTAAGCATGCAGGGCTCTGAACCGCATGAGTTTTACCCTGGAAAGATTGCAGATCGTGCTCTCACCCAGCGAATAAAAGACACATATGGAAATATAGAGAAGGGCACACGAGGTTACAAGGTAGCCTCCATTGAGAATGCAGTAGTGTGCCTTAGTTTCCATCTGATCGTAGGGAAGTTAGTTCACAAAAACAAACCCACACAGGTGACTGGATTTGTAGTTGACCTCACAGGGAAGTGTGTGGAGGGACTACAAATGAACTGGGCAAAGTACCTTGTAAATCAGCTAGAGCTTGACTGAAGACAAGCGCAAGACCAAGGGTATGAGTTCCACTTTAGTTGGTTCCTCATACTCCTCGCTTTCATCGCTTGGGAGCTACTAGAAGGTGCCAATTTTCCAGAGATCGAACACTTCAAACCAGTGGCCGTGAAGTTTTGTATGTTGCAGTAGTCCAACGACATGAACAAGCAGTGGTAGTCCAATGCTATCTTCCACGCTTATTACAACCAGTTAAAGAATGCAATCCAGTCTACACCGTGCCTCACACCAAACACACTTCATAGGTTTAGACCTTTGATCAAATTCAACGTTGCATTGAATGATGCCTCACTAGAGATCACAGAAAAGTAAGAAGCGAAGTAGGAGGAGGTATTTAGTAGGATCAAGGGTGAACTTAAAGAAGTGAAACAGACACTCCAGTCTATAAGAGTAGTTTCTATGGTGCCCTTGACAATTGAAACAACATGAACAACTGATGAGCCCACCCAATTACGCCAGATCACTAAGAAAGTCGAAGCTTTCCTTTAATGAGCTCAAGAAGACACGATGCAAGTCACCCAGGCTTTGGCACAAGTACAAAGTGCACATAGAGTACAACAGAGGAAGGAAGTACAGGAAAATATTTCCCTAGAAGTGAAGTGGGAGGAGGAAAAATCACAATTATAGTAGAGCAAGGACCAGTTGCTAGCATAGAAACTTGAAGTATAGGAAAGAGTTCATAGAGCACTTCGCTCTGTGACGGTCATTGAAGTGAAAATGGAAGAATGTTTCCCACAATAGGTGGAACAACCTGAAGAAGTAATCCAGCAACATCAGCAACACATCATAGATATAGAACTCCATACCCTGCCCGAGACTCCACAAGAAGTAAGAGACCTAAGGGAGGCAACTGCCCACAACGCAGTTGACAGATTAAAAACCTTGGCTTTGGAATGTAAGAAGATAAGAGATAGAAGCACCCATACTTATGAAAACCTCACAGAGAACCCATAATTGCATACATTAGAAGCACAACTCCAATAAGCAAAGAAACATGCAGATACGCTACAGGAGCAACTGAAGGCCTTGACCCCAATTGAAAGAATGAAGTGATTTCTAGAATAATGCACCACCCAACAAAAAGTACACATGCTGCAAGGTAAAGTGATGGAAGTCTCTCAATGAATTCAACCACTCCAAGAGAAAACATTCCACTTATCCACTTAAGTTGAGATCCAGGCAGCTGAGCTTGAACAGGTTGTCATCACCGCAAAATAGGGCATGGAAGGACCAGTAATCGATGCAGTGATCCAGGAGTCATTGAGAAAGAGGCTATCGCACTGTAGCAGGTAGAAGTATCTTAGGCCAAGCTCGAGAAATTTGAAGTGGAGATGATCAGACCAGAGTGACTCGGGATGAGTCACAGGTGATTTTTGGGGGCCTGTTGGCCCTTGACCAAGTTTTGTGGAACACTTGGTCATATTTGATCATTTTTTGACATCAACACCCTATCAAAGATGGAGTTCCAGGAGAAGTAGAGATCATGGGATCTCGACCCACTTTTGGGGCCCTTTTAGGTTTTTGGGTTAATGTAATGGGAAAGGGATGTCATCCCATGGGTTTACCCATGTTTAGGCCTATGTTGTAAAGTATAAATAAGTAGCTAGGCAATGTAAGAAGGGCCGATGGATTAGTGCTATTAATTAGATCTGTGTGATCAAATGTAAATTCTTTGTGCATGATTGTAAGAGGCTTGCAGAGCTGAGTGCAAGTGTTGTAAGTGTTGAGTGCACAGATTGTAATAAGGCTCTGTGCTAGATCTACTCAGGGAAGGAGGATCTAGCGAGGTGTGTGCAGATCTCTTGTCCTATGCGGAGTACAAGTTGAGCTCTGTGTTGTAATCAGATTGACCAAAGCTAATAAATAAGAAGAAGACTTTGTGGACGTAATCCCAGGGTGGGGGTGAACCATGTAAACCTGTGCCTCATGCTTTGTGTTGTTTCTTCCTTATGTTTTCATTATCTTGCTAAATGCTATTCCATGATTAGATAGATTTGCTTATGCTTTGTGATTCACTAGATGTATATGAATAGTATATATGATGTGTAGTAGGATGCTTAGTGTTGATCTAAAAGATATAATATGTTTTGCTATTGCTAAGCACTGAAATATCTTATATTTGAGCAAGTACTGTGATGTTTTGTCTTATATGTGAAGTACAATAAGGGTGAATAAGTGATGAATGAATGATGCTAAGTGATCTGTAAAGGATATAATCATAGATCTCTGTCCCAGCTAAGGTTGCAGACACCTGAGTCTTGCAACCACCCCTGCCTCTACCTTGGGTGAGACTTCATCTTCTTCGTAGGTGTTTCCGAAAGGGACGGTAGTTAGGGATTTGTTGGTGCACCCTTGAGCATTGAACCCTAGGTTTTCCCCTATGCCAACAGGCTGTGATTACTCAAAAAGGTATGGAAATGAAACTCATGGTGTTATGATTCTACATAAAAATAAAAATAGATATAATGCAAAGCCTAACTTTAACTTTGCAGTGAATGATATACTAAATAAAAACAATGCAATCTTCAATTTTAACTCTGCAACTCAGAAGTAAAATGCAATCTTTCGCTAAATGTCTTAAGCTAATGATAAAGGTTCCAAGACAAAAATACAAACCAATCCAAAATACCTATTTTTTTGTATTTTCAATGTATTAAAAAGAGAATGCATTGACTGATAAGTGACTTGATATATAACTTCTACTGTGTATAAAAGAAATCACTCGATCAGAATACCAAGCAGCTAAGAAGATAGCCCAACTACCAAGGAAAAATCTGTTGGACAACTGAGAGGGGGGGGTGAATCAGTTGTTATCGATCTTAAACAATAATTCTTATTTTAAACTCTTTGCAAAGCACTGAATGACAATCACAATAATGCAGGGAAGTAAGCAATAGAACATTCAACATCATTCACACATATGAAATATACAGAGACAGATATTTCCTGAGGAAACCCATAAAGGGTAAAAACCTCTTCTTCTTTATATCATAAGTAATCTTTACATTATATACATTATCATACTTATGAGCACCAACTCATAATGAGGCTACAACCTATGTTTTGCAAGATGCAACTTGTTGAGAGCACCAACTCTCTATTTTCTCTAGCACCTACTAGAAGGAAGCACCAACTCCTTGGTTTCTCTAGCACCCACTAGAAGGAAGCACAAACTCCCTAAGTGTTCCAGCACCAACTAGATGGAATCACCTAGGGAAAATAAACACAGGCACAAACCTGTATAACAGAGACCAATAGTTCTCCCTTCCACCACCCTGGTTTCTTTGGCTACAAACAGATGGAAGCTACAACTCCCTATGTTCAAGAACCCACTTGAACCTTTCAGGAAAATAGTCCTCCCTAGCACCTCCCTACCACCCTGAAATATAAAGTTTGCAATATATAAATTTATCACAGTGATACAATATTTATCATTGGCTTACGAGGCTTATCACTATTCTTCTATGCTTCTCTTCTCTCCTGTATCAGTGTTTCTCTGTCTGCATCTTCTTGCGATTTTTGATCTTCTGTTTTTCTCTACAAGAACCCCTCAACCTTCTTTTAGTGTCTCACTGTCTTGATGCACACATGCCTTGTGAATTTTGTGCTTCTTCCTTTTATGCTCTGTGCACCATGTCCATTCAATGCACCATTCCTCTTCTCTGTATTTCAGTTGCTCCATACTCCTCCTTCTACACTCCTAAATCCCTCTTAACAACAACAACCATCTATTCTTTCTTCTGCCTTCTTATAGTATCTGTGCACCTTTCACATCCCATTGTTATAACCCTAAATTTCACCACACATGCTTACCTGGCATCAGGCTAACTCATATCCCTTCATTGCCAAAACATCTGCTACACAACCTCTTTAAAAATCCTCTTGGGTAAAGGTACACGCGCCCTAACCCACTACTACACACGGGTGAACGCTGACAGGCCTACTACAACCCATGTTTACCTAACAAAGAACAAAAACAGGAAAGTTGTCGACAGGAAAAAAAGCTATGGGTCAATTAACTAAAACTCCCAGCCATGCATAGCCGAGAGTTCATCCAAAACCCTAGCTCCTTCTAGCCTATAAAAGAAGGGGTAGGGGTACTATTTGGAGGAGGAAAATTATAGCGAAGAAACTTTGCCCATTTGTCCCAACCCTTTAGCCTTTCTTCAAGCCTAAGGAGAATTAACGCAAAGCAGTTGGAGGACAAAGAAGAGGAGGAGCCCAGGATCAGGATCAAGGAGCGGTGGCCGGTCTCGACTTTGATTGTAAGTTGATTCATTTTGAAAATAATAAAAGATTATTTTTCCCGTCCCAATGCATGAGTTATCTATGATGTGTGTAATTTATGCTTAATTTCTAACCCTCAAGTAGAAAAATAGCATGCATGCGTAGTGTTTTTTCTTGATTGCAGGTTAAATTTGGAAGGAGTAGCGCAAGGAAGCAGGCAAAGCGCAACGGAGGATCTACACCAAACATCAGTAAAAAAGGTTAGTAGTTCCTTTCCATGCATGTGTCTTGAAAGAGGGATTTAAGTTTTGGGTGGTAGTTTAAAAGGTCATTTCTTTAAGGTAAAAATATGCATGCAAATCTGACCCTAGTTTGCTAGTCCGTAGGGTATTATTTCCCAACAACAGAATTGGCGACCATACTGGGGAAGATACTCTTTAGGGTTTCCGGATTTAGTTGAGTTTGTGGGTAGTTTAAGAGATTAGATTTTCTGTTTCTTTGCCTGTCTTTTTTAGTAAGGCCTGAGCTAGCAGGGAGCCTGGTTCTTTATACCAGTTTTCCCTGACTGTTGCTTGACGACAATTTTTGGGATACACAGAGGTACACGCGGCCTGCAGAAGGCATGCACGCGTGTGCCCGCACCCTAACCTCCTATAGCCCGCGTTTGAATGCCTTTTGTATAGGTTTCAGTAGCATGTAGGAGTTTGGAGAGCTTGAGAGGAAGTCCTCCTCTTCCCTGTCAGAATTATACATTCTCATGGGGCTTTCTGGATCCTGTCTGAGTCTTGCTGGTTCATAGTCTTGTCTCAGTTTGTTTTATTGCGTTCTGTTATTCCTTGCAATTATTTTTCTTTTCTGTTAAAAAGAACCATCCAAGCCTTCAAGAGACCCTGGTTATCAATACCAGAGGCCTCTTCCTGGTCTGGGCTGCCTGTGTTTATTTTTGTCTTAGATTTTATACATACACGCGGCCTGTGCAAGTGCAGCCCGCGGGTACACGCGCTCTATTGTAGCTCATCACACGTTTGCATGTGTATTGTTTCAGTAACAGAGGCGTGCTTTGACCGGCTGCTTTTCAATCATGGTGGGGCAGTCATCCCCTCCCATGGTGAGAAGTGTTCCTCTCAGGTGTTTGAGTCTAGGGTTGCGCATTCAGTAGGTTAGGGCTTCTTATCCTTAGCCTGGTTTTTTCTTTGTTGATAATTGATAGAAAAGATAAAAAAGAAAATTTTTATTTTATGGTTTTTAGACAAGTGTAAGAGTTGGTGCTTTCTTGATTGTCATTGCGTGTCTTTGCTCTGATTCTTTGCGATCTGCGCTTTAAGCCAGAATTGTTTTTTGTTTTGTTGGTGTTGTGCTTGTCGACATTTTCCCTTTGTTGCTTCATTTAGCACTTAAATAAATAAAAAATGTATATCTCTTTTTCATTTTCTTCTTTGTTTGAAGATTGTGTTGTTGCATCAATAGCTAGGGAGAAGTCTTTTTGTTCATAAGTTTTTGCAGTGCATTTAGAG
>ML805615.1:4781-24418 GCA_009831015.1 Picea engelmannii
TGCGTACCATTCTTAAAATATGATTTTGAGAAAATGATTAATGTAACCTTCTTCTGGAAAATGTTCTTAATGAAGAGTTTGATCTTCTATCACCATGACATGATCATGTTATCATCCCGATAACCAAAAATGTGGATAACACATGTCCTCCATTGTTTCAGCGTGTTGTACATTGTGAACATTCCTCAATTTTTCACCTTTGTGAGGACAATCTCTGAACATATGATCTCCTTTACAACCCTAGCATTTAATAGGTGGTTTCCTTGGCATTTGACCCCCTGCCTTAATCATTCTAGGTTCTCTAGAAGTTGGTTGTCCCTGAGTATTATTTTTGAAGATTGGTGGCTTAGTTCCCTTCTTCCTCTGATCCATTTTGAATTTATTTTTGTCTTCTAAGATTTTTGGAAAGTTGGCCTTGCTTTTTGTTGATCATATATGAATTTAGCTCGCCTTATGGTCTCCTCCAATGGCTTGGGATCATCATATTGTATTTTGTCACTGATGAATGATGGAAATCCACTCAAATACCTTTGAATCTTAATTTTCTTATCCTTGATGAAAGAGACATACTTCGGTAGTTCTAAAAACCTTTTCTCATATTCATCTATGTTCATACTCCCAAGCTTGAGTTCAAAGAACTCTTTCATTTTCTTGTAATAGTATATCATAGTCAAGTATTTCTTCTCAAAATACTTATTGAATTCCCTCCAAGTAACGCTTTTCTCTTTAATGTGTTGCACCTACACAAGATGATCCCACCACATGGAAGCCTTTCCCTTGAGTTGATAGATGGGAATTCTACCTTCTGCATGAGAACAATAATTATCCATTTAAAAATACTTTCTCATGCCCAACAACCATGTCTCTGCATCTTCATCCTTCTTGTGCTCACCATCAAATGTAGGAGGTTTGATTTTGTTCATTTCTCCTCATAGCTCATCAACCCTAGAACTCCTATGCTTCCTGACAGGAGATGGACTTGAGCCAATGTTTTCCTTCTTATTGGAATGCCTCGGGGAGTGATGGTGATGTCTTCTAACACTTATTGTTCTTATTTTCTCATCAGGAGACATGTGACTTCCTGATTTTCTTAAGCCACTCTCCTTATCCAATTTATTTTCTATTATTTTCAAGATTTGCATTAGCTTCATGTTGAAGTCCTCTTTCTGCTCCTTGTCTCTCACAATCCTTTCATTATCATCTTTATTTCTTTGGACATCCCTCTGCAAATTTTTAATGGTCTCTACCATATTCATGTTTTCATCCCATCCTTATCCATGTCCATTGGAATTTGTTCCTTCAATGCCCAAATGGATATCCATCCCTCTGATCTCATCCTCCTGGATATAAGTCCCATATTCCTCTTCCATTAATATGGACTCTGTTCTGATCTTGATCTGACCTAGTTGTTGTTAACTCTGCAAAATGTGCAGCCAACAAAACTTTGTCAGGCTAACTGACTCAACAATTTATGAAAAATATGAACCATTCTAGTTCAATAATATATCATAATTATTTCTTCTGATTTCCTGGAAAATTGAATGCCCAGATCAATTTTCTGGGTGAATATTTATATTCTACTGTCTGATGCCTTTCCAACACCTACTCCCTTGCTCAATTCTGAGTCTTGATCATAAAGTTATTGTTATTTGAAAATTGCATATTAATTTTTATGTTCACCCTTCAGCTTGGTGCAGATCTACGTTGTAATTATGCATTTTTGCACCTACTCCATTGGATTTTTCGTAGGATCTCAATTGGGTTTCTTCATATGCATATTTTGGACACTTTTTCCAAGTTTCACCTTTTAGGTTCTAGGTTGCTAGTTACAGCCTGTTGAAGTTCTAGGCCAATTTGTGTTTTTGGTTTGGAATGCTACAGGTACCTTCTTTGCCATATTCAGCATTTTTAACATGCCTATAAATTTAATTCATATATGGGACTATCTTCTATGGTTCAATAGATTTCCATTGACTTCTCATGTGCCTTAATCTGATTCTGGAACAGAAAGTTATGACTCTTTAAAGTTAGTTGGGTTTTAAAATTTACCCTCCATTGTTTGTGTTGTAACTTTCTCATAAAAGCTCCATTTGACGAACGGTTTACACAATTAGAAAGATCTCTCTGGGATCTTTTATTTGAACTGAAGAGATAGAGTGTACCTGGGTAAAACATTTTCTCCTGATTGTTGAGTAGTTAAAAACGCTCTTAAGGGCCTCAAAAAACGTGTTGCAAAAAGATGGTGTTCAAATGATATAAAACATCGCAAAAAATCGTTGGTTTTCTGTTGTTGTTCACCCTCCACATGACTTCACGCGCATAAATTTCAACCTGTACACCCATATTTACCATGCTTAGCAACACCACAAGTTAGATCGTGCTTCACGCACCTATAACCATTGTGCATCAGTTCTATGTCTCCAATACCTAGCACGCACTACCTTTGTGACATGCACCAATATCCACCATGAAAAATTTCGGTTCTTGCACTATTACCTATTGTGCGCTAATATTCCATGCGCATTTCACTCTGTGTGTTGCTCCATGCCAAATTTTAGTACACCCCTACCGTGCACCAAAACTCTGTGTGCATCATTAACTAAACTGTTGCATGACAACATATACCCACATTGTGCGCGCACCAACCAAACTCCACTGCACTCTACCAATAATGTGCACACCACGCGCACCATTATTATGTGTGTGCACACTGTGTGCACCAGCACGCCAAAATTTTTCCACATGATGCCAAAATTTAGCGTGCCCACCAGCACGCCAACATTTTTCCATGTAGTGCCAAAATTTAGCGTGCGCACTAGCATGCCAATACTTTTCCACGCGGTGCCAAAATTTAGCGCGCGCACCAGCATGCCAATATTTTTCCGCGCGGCACCCAATTTTTACATATCACAAGATTTTTACTATGCATCATTCAGTTTTAGTGCGCCCACCTGGACACATTAATTTTTATGCGCGTCAATTCCTCATGAATTCTGCTGCAGAAATTGGGGCTTTTGCTTAACTTTTTCCCAATTTTTACCATAGACATTCTGCAACTATGAAATTTTTTCAATTTCACCCCGATAACACCAATTCAACCTTTGCAACAACAAATCATTGTGGGTTTACATTTCTAGGATGAATTTTCCCCAAACTCAATTCACGAATTGAGAATTTTAATCAACTAACTTCGCTCCATCTGTTATGGCTTCACTATAACTTCAAATTCGACCAATTCCAGGTATGAATTTGCTAGAGAAAATATTAAATCAATAATATCTCACCACATGGCCAAATTTCTCAATTTTCCTATGAATTTAACAACAGAAATTGGGGATTTTCCCAATTTCACCCAATTGTTGTTACTTTTTACCATGGACGCTCTATAACTTGAAATTTGGCCACTTTGAAATTAATCCTCTATGAAATTTCGCTTCAACTCAAATTGTTCGGCCCATCCAGGCTTAGTGTTGAAAACTGAATCTCTGATACCATATTGTAACATCCCCGACCATCCATTCGGGCCATGCTACTCGAGAAAATGATTTTGTTCTCTGCTCAACATACTGTAACATACCCAGCATCCAACTGAGCTATGCCACATAAATTTTTCGAACTACATGCAATTAAAACATATACACACAAAACTATTGTGGAAATTTATATATAAAACATAAACAGAAAAATACGTTCTATAAATGCATGGATTCATACTGAAATAATAGTAAACATATACATGCAGTATATACAGGAAATACCCATAAATATAAAGACAATTATAACCACGCATAGGATAAACCCATAAAAATAAACATGTAAATAATAATGCAACATGTAAATTTATCACACAATTAACACTTATCTTGGTAAGAAAATCACCAACTATGTGCAGAACTTCCATGAACCTCCCATCCTTAGACCACATTGCTCATCACTCTTAGCAGTGGGTCACCCTCTAGCTGGGACTAAACTCCACCCGGGTAAAGGGATTCCTAACCAGGCTATTGTATCACAGACAATGGGAAAGACTCTGTCACAAGTGCCAACTCAACTAATAGCCTACAGTCCCTCATTCCCCACATGTTTTTCCTGCCCCAGGAAGTGTGCCCCTTCTTTGCTCAACAGTAATTCGGTTGCCCCACTTCCTTTCCGGGCTTCAACAACAGGTCAGACAGGAAGTCTCAAATCCCTATAGCTACAGTTTAGAACCTTCAGGAAATCAATTCCCAACAATTCTCTCACCCAGAGAGAAATTTCTCACAGGCCTAACAACTCGCCTCTTCAGTATCCCACGGGCCTGACAACTCACCTCTTCAGTATCCCATGGGCCTGACAACCCGATTCTTCAATCCATCTCCCAAGCTAACCAACTACACAAACAGGTATGGCTATGGATACAAATTCAGGTACAGTGACATGAAGGTATGGAGAATAGCTCAATGTGTGTGTGCGTGATGATGGAGTGATTGACTGAATCATGGAAGGAATGATAGGAAAATGAACTAAGTCCAAACAATATGTATGCATGTCCCCAACTTGACACTTGTCATGTTGGGATCTACTTTGGCCCATTGGTCCCCAACTTTGGAACTTAGGATAAAATAATTATCCATACTTTATACTTTAAGAAATATTAATATAATATTCCTTTTTGGCTTAAGCTCGCTAGCTTATCCATTTTCTTTAAATTTTAGCCCTCCCTTTCCCTAACTAGTGAAGTTTAATCCCCCAAACTCTTTTATCGTGGTCGGTTTGCACGCAACGATGTATTTTATATTAATTGATGAGGCATATACAAAAATAGGTGCATTGGCCTTTAACATCTAGGCTCTTTGGCCTAATTAAAAACATAATCCTCCTAGCTTATAATAACTAGCTCACCATCCTACAAAACACAACATATACACAAAGGATCCCTGGCCTCACAATCGTGTGCACTTAAGTTGTTGCGCACGGTATCCTGGAATGTGTACACTTCCTCATTTTACTACGCAGTACAGGCATGAACTATACCATGGAAGGTGCATACAAAAATGATGTCAAACATCTCACTAGCTTAACTAAATTTTCATTTGCATTACAATTGGGTTTGGACTAGGGATATTACACACATATAACTAACATCCCATTATAACAATTGGAGTGCATTGATGGGGGTCATAAATAATCAAAATTAGTGATTTTAAAGGGAAAGACAACTTTTGGGTGGTATATCTACACTATATGCATGCACATAATGGGGTAAATATCTATGATAACCTCTTTTGGTTAATTTCAAGGTTTAACTAGGTCGATTCCAACAAGTTTGAGGTCATGTGATGATGGAAAGGGGCTTCAAATGAGGGTTATGCATGCCATTTGTAATGTATTCATGTGTAACTACTAAAAATGGTGCAAGTGAGAAATTTTAAGGTAATAACACCCTCATCCTCAAGACTATAGCCTATTGATGAATGTCACCTAAAATTATACATGTGTAGGATGTGTCAACTATTTTGGGTGAAACAAGGTGCTATGATTGCACACGAGGTCCTCCAAGTGAAGTTGTTGCATGGATAGAGTGTTGGTAAGCATGTGCAACATAAGAAAATTGTTTCCATGCTAGGAACCAATTGGTCATAGTAGAAGGAGGTCATTCACACATCTTCTTGTGGAATTTCAACATGATAGCATAGCTTGTTGGAGTCGCACTCAACAATAAAACCAGAATTCTACTTGGATTCGTTAACTTCCAAGATAGATTGTATCCAAGTCTAAAAATACAAGAGACCTGCACTCTAAAGATGGGAATGAATTATGAGTGAAGAGTTGGATCTTAATATTTCTTAGATCTTAGAGTCAATGAGGATATTTTTGTAATGAAGGAAAAAGAAAGCTAGGAACTAGAGATAAATATATAGCAAGAACTCAAGCTAGTAACAAAATCCAACATTCATAGTTAGATTCATGTTCAAGAGAAATAGAAAGATGGCACATTGTTATAGATTTGTCCTCTAATATTTTGGAGACCAAAAATCCTCTCAATTGGGAGGCCTGATTTGAAATGGATCTGAGCACGGGAATGATTTTAAGAATCAATACCTACAAGTGTAATTTAAAAATTAATGAAGGTTATATAATAAAGGACAATTCAAATTTTATAAATTAAATGAGACAAAGAAAGAAAAGTAAAACAAAATAAAATAGAAAAATGAAAATAGGAGAAAAAAAGAGAGAGATCAATGGGAACTAAAAGGTCAGTCTCTTGGCCTTCCCATTACCCCCAAGATCTCCTATTCGTTGGCTCATACCCCCAACCCTCGGGCCGAGATCCACACAGGATCGTTCTAAATTCTCCTCGAACCAAAGCAGCTCCCTTGGATCCCTATTGGAACCTCACGAATCCGATCCATAGGTCCTTCGTGAAAACCCTCCCTGCGCAACTTAACACCAGGCGCAAGCCTTATGTCTCCATGTGACCACAACTGGGCCTTAGTGCAAGCACTTTCGTGAACTCATGATCTCATGAGTTAGTGAGTTGAAGACCCTTGACTCCAAACCTCTGATACCCGAGATGCGATATGGGTATGGCTCCTTCCTTGCTAGAACCTCTACAAGCGACCTCCAGCTAGGGCCTAACTCTAGCACCCCTCGAAACTCGCAACTTCTCGAGTTGGAGTGTTGAGCCTTCGTGCTCCTTCTTTGTGAATCCCCGAAGCATGATAAGTCAACAATGGGTTGACTCCTTCCCAGGTGACGTGTGTCCACCACCTGTCACCCACTTCTGCCTTTTCTGTGTGCTCTATGTTTGTGCCACCTATCAACCATGTGGTCCCCACCTAATGGATGTGACAAGCGTTCGCACGAGCCCTTGATGCTGGGCACTTCGCGACTTTAGTGATCAAGGTGCAATTCCTTCACCCTTCGAAACCCCGATACACGATGTAACGAGGCGGAAAATCTCATGGCCCTCCTTTCTCCTTGATCGATGGTTCAGGTCGAATTGAGATCTCATAACTCGAGGGTTTGTAGCACAAATAACTTCACCTCCCAGCTCGCGATACTCGAATTCATGAAATTGATCCAACGACGTGGGTTGAAACAAGATCAATGGCTCATATTGACCCTCGAATCATGGGTGATGGATTTCACTGGCCTCTAACCACCTTGCAACTCCATTGGATCCTACGGTCCTCGTGATTTCTGGAGCTCCCCATGGATAATTTTGACCGCCCAATTCACGCTTCAATGACTTTTGGCCACTGACTTGGCGTCCTCCTCCTATGAAACAATTTCTCTCTCTATATCCCTTTGATCAATTCAAAGAGGTTCTATCTCTTCTGAGTTTTTCTACTTTGAATCCTTAAAGAATTTCTTCAATCTCTGCAAACTCTTATAAGACTTTTGCATGAAATGGTGCTATCTTCTCTGCTCAAATCTGTGGCTTTGACCTCAAAGTGTCTCAGCCTCTTGCTCCTTCATGTTGGAATGTTGCACACAAATGCACTCTTCTTCCTTCTAATATTTTGTGAACCTTATGCTTCAAAGCATTGTTCCTCCAATGCAGAGTCTTCAGTAACTCTATCTTCCTCCTTTACACAAAGGGTTAAGAAGTTCCCTCCTGGAGACTTCTACTCAAGCACACCTTACTGACTCTGCAGAGTATTCAACAACTCTGCGAACGTCTTTCCTGTGACACTTCTCCTTGTTTTCAAAACTCAGAATAGAGTTCTTATGTGCACTCTCAATGCCCACCTAGTAGAGTTCTCCAGAATCCTCAGTGACTCTATTTTTCTCACTAAACTCAGAATAGGGTTCTCCTCAATGCATTATGTGCATTTGTTCAATGCCTTACTGGCAGAGCCTATACAGAATTCTCAGCAATTCTGCTTCTCCTCTTTGTGCTCTCCTCTGCACAGTTTATCCTTCAAGGTGTTTAGCAACCTTGAGGCTTCCTCCTCGAGTCAATGACTTCCTCTAGTGTTCCCTCTTGGCATGTCTTTGTTTAAATTCTACAGAATTCAGAAGTGCACTCTGTGCACTGGCTTACAGAACCCACAGTGTTCTGTCATGCAACCTCTTGCATGAATCCACAAAGAACCAAACGTAAAATCAGTAAACCCACAGATAGCAAAATCTATCTATCCCTCCAAATGCACATTTAGCATACATCTACAACATATCATAAACACATGAAGACATTCATCAACATACACATAATAACATGCAGGAAAAACTACTCTGATTGTATTAATATGAAATGCCTCTTTACAATGTGAGCTCGGACTGCAATAGAGTCACGACTTCTTTTCTTCTCCCTATTCCCTGTTCTACTCTCCTCTCTACATACTTACTCCTACAAATACAAAGGATATTTTTACAAAAGGGGGCTCCTCAAGTGCTTCCCTCCATCCTCACCAACTCTCATTAATTTACATTCAATTACATTGAATGGTTGTCTAGTCCGAATCGGATCTAGATCTCAGCCTTACAACCATTTAATACAATTTCAAAATTTGAAATTTGAAAGTGAGAGGGTTGCACCTCTCCTCTCCATTGAATGTGTGCTTGATGTGTTGGATGGTTGGCGCTTGATGATGTTGGAGTGATGCTCCTGCATCATACTCCTCAGCTGCAAAAATCATGAGCTTCCCAACACCGCTGCTGAAATCCACATGGATCCCAAACAGTTCTCTGGAGATGTCTATATGCTCCACTGCTTCACTATTGTTGTTGTTGCTGCCCTACTTCTATGGAAGGTTCTCATATTCTCATATTCCCTTTGTTGACCGCTTCTATTGATCTGATCATCAGCCTTCTGATCTCCTCAATTATCTCATCCAGTTGCTCCCTGGGATGGCTCTCCTTTTGCAGCTTGCTCCACTGCACTTCTTCCCTACAAATGGGTAGATCAACTAGATCTCCCATGCCATCTTCTTCCTCTGTGGCCTCAACTTTCCACCCTACTATATATTCCAATTTTGCAGTCTCCTCACTGAGATGTTGCTCAGCTTCTCCCTTTGATATTTTTGCTTCTACCATTTCTCCTGCTGGGGTATTTCCAACTTCCTCCAGTCGCTCCTTGGGCTGGTATTCTCCCTCTATCTCCAACCTGATCTGTTGGATGTGCATGCCCTACACCTTCACCCTTCTCTCCAAGGCCTCAATTTCTTCACACAAAACAACAAAATATATGTTGTTTGCTTCCTCCTCTTTTGCTTCTATAGTCTCTAGTACTACAGTTACCTTTTGTTCGACTCCCTGGCCGAAAATTTCAAGCCATTCCACTGAATGCTCATCTTCTTGTGCTGCAAGCTCTTATGATGTATTCATCTCCTTTCTAGCTTCCTGGCTGAAAATTTTGAGCCATTCTTCTGAATGCTCATATCCTTCCTCTCCTTGGGAAAATGTCAGTGTCTTCTCCACTTCTTCCTCCATGACAAGTTTTTCTGGTTGTCCTCCTGCTATTGTTGCATCTGCAACACCTTCACTGGCCTCAACTAGGCTACATGGTAGGAATACCTAAATTCCCCCAATCATCAGAATTCTCTTTTGATCCTCACCTATCAGCACTCCTTGTTGATCTGAATTCTCCTCTGAGTTCATGAGACTCTCAGACAGTCTCATCTCCTTTCCCCTACCCACCTGGAAATTTGGGAATTTTCTGCTACCCACCTGGTAGTCTATCAGATCCAGTGATCCCATCTCATTTCCCACTTGGAAATATGAACTTTCACCACTACTCCCCTGGTAGTACGTGAGACCTTCCACTGATCTCTTTCCATTGCCCACCTGGCAACTTGAAATTCCACTTCTACCCACCTGGCAGTTTATGAGATCCTCTGTTAATCTCATACCATTTCCCTCCTGGCAATATGAATTTCCATGGTTGTCCTCTTGACAATCTATGAGATCCTTGAATGATCTCATTTCATTGCCCACCTAGCAATTCGAAAATTCATCCCTGCCCTCCTGGCAGTTTATGAGATCTGAAACCGATCCCTCTTCCTCATCATCACTGAGATTTCTCCCAGCTTTTGGTTCACACACATGAACCACTTCCTCTATGTCTTTGAGGCTTTCAGTGTACCTCAGCCATCCATTCAACAGTCTTCTTCATCTTCTGGCCAAAAATTCTTTGACTGGCCATTTCACCTTTGTTTTCATGGGCCATTCATATACCCAATGCGGCTGTGCATCCTCTTGCATCTGCAGTGTAATATCTTCCATTCTTGCCCTTATCTCAGTGATCTCTTCATCCATCTCATCTTTTCTCTACTATTGGTGGTTCTTATTTCCACCATGTCTATGGCCTTCAATAGCCATCTTCATGTTCATGTCTTCCCTACTGGCAAACTTGTTGCTATCATTCTGCAACTGTAGTGCTTCCAGCCTTTCCTACAGTCCTCTTGATTGTCTATTGACTATTGTGCACCTGGCAACAATCATCACAAAGATTCAACACTCTGTCTTCCTTTTCCTTTGGTTCCCTCTGCCTGCAATATACAGATAAAATCAAGCTATGATACCAATATGACGCAGACCCCTGACCCTCGGGCCAAGATCCACACAGGATCGTTCTAAATTCTCCTCAAGCCGAAGAAGCTCCCTCGGATCCCTATTGGAACTTCACGAATCCGATCCATAGGTCCTTCATGAAAACCCTCCCTGTGCAACTTAACACCAAGCATGAGCCTTACGTCTCCATGCCACTACAACTAGGCCTTAGTGCAAGCGTTTTTCGTGACTCGCGATCTCGTGAGTTAGTGAGTCGAAGACCCTTAACTCCAAACCTCTGATACCCGAGATGTGATATGGGTATGGCTCCTTCCTCGCTAGCACCTCTACAAGCGACCTCTAGCTAGGGCCTAACTCTAGCACCCCTCACAACTCACAACTTCACGAGTTGCAGTGTTGATCCCTCATGCTCCTTCTTTGCAAATCCCCAAAGCACGATAAGTCAACAATGTGTTGACTCCTTCCCAGGCGACGTGTGTCCACCACCTGTCACCCGCTTTCACCTTTTATGTGCGCTCTATGTTTGCGCCACCTATCAACCACTCGATCCCCACCTAACGGATGTGACACATGTTTGCACAAGCCCTCAGTGCTCAACACTTCACAACTTTAGCAATCAAGTTGCAACTCCTTCACCCTCTGAAACCCTAATACATGATGTAACAAGGTGGCAAATCTCATAGCTCTCCTTCCTCCTATATTGATAGTTTAGGTCGAATCACGATCTCGTGACTCGGTGGTTTGTAGCGCAAATAACTCTACCTCCCAGCTCACGATACTCGAATTCACAAAATTGATCCAATGACGTGAGTTGAAACGAGATCAACGACTCATATTGACCTTTGAATCCTGGGTGATGGATTTCACTGGCCTTTAACCACCTTGAAAATCCACTAGATCCTACGGTCCTCATGATTTCGTGAGCTCCTCATGGAGAATTATGACCGCTCGATCACGCTTCAATGACTTCTAGCCACTGACTTGGCATCCTCCTCCTACGAAACAATTTTTCTCTCTGTGTCCCTTTGATCAATTCAAAGAGGTTCTATCCCTTCTGAGTTTTTCTACTTTGAATCCTTAAAGGATTTCTTCAATCTCTACAACCTCTTGAAAGACTTTTTCATGAAATGGTTCTCTCTTCTCTGCTCAAATATGTGGCTTTGACCTCAAAGTGTCTTGGCCTCTCTTTCTCTTTCCTGTTGGAATGTTGCATGCAAAGGCACTCTTCTTCCTTCTAAGCTTCTGTGAACCTTATGCTACAAAGCAATGTTCCTCCAATGCAGAGTCTTCAATAACTCTATATTCCTCCTTTGCACAAAGGGTTAAGAAGTTCCCTCCTGGTGACTTCTACTCAAGCACACCTTACTGAGTCTGCAGAGTATTCAACAACTCTACGAATGTCTTTCCTGTGACACTTCTTCTTCTTTTTAGAACTCAGAATAGAGTTCTTTTATGCACTCTATGCACTTTCTCAATGCCCTCCAGGCAGATTTCTCCAGAATCCTCAGTGACTCTGTTTTTCTCACTAAACTCGGAATAGGGTTCTCCTCAATGCATTATGTGCATTTTCTCAATGCCCTCCTAGCAGAGCCTATACAGAATTCTCAGCAATTCTGCTTCTCCTCTCTGTGCTCTCCTCTGACAGTTTCTCCTTCAAGGTGTTTAGCAACCTTGAGGCTTCCTCCTCGAGTCAATTACTTCCTCTGGTGCACCCTCTTGGCACGTCTTTGTCTAAATTCTGTAGAATTCAAAAGTGCACTCTATGCACTGGCTTATGCAACCTCTTGCATGAAGCCACAAAGAACCAGACGTAAAATCAGTAAACCCACAGATAGCAAAATCTATCTATCCATGCAAATGCACATTTAACATACATCTAGAGCATATCATAAACACATGAAGACATTCATCAACATACATAGAATAACATGCAGGAAAACCTACTCTGATTGTATCAATATGAAATGCCTCTTTACAATGTGAGCTCAGACTGCAACAGAGTCATGGCTTCTTCTCTTCTCCCTATTCTCTGTTCTACTCTCCTCTCTACATACTTACTCCTACATATACAAAGGATCTTTTTACAAAAGGGGGCTCCTCAAGCGCTTCCCTCCATCCTCACCAACTCTCATTAATTTACTTTCAATTACATTGAATGGTTGTCTATTCTGAATCGGATCTAGATCTCAGCCTTACAACCATTTAATACAATTTCAAAATTTTAAATTTGAAAGTAAGAGGGTTGTGCCTCTCCTCTCCATTGAATGTGTGCTTGATGTGTTGGATGGCTAGTGCTTTATAACGTTGGAGTGATGCTCCTGCATCATTCGTCCTTTTGACATGACTCTCAAAGGGTATTTTGGCCAAAGAGGAAAGTATGCACAAATATCCATGAGTTACATTGGAACCAAAGATTCTCAAAATGAGAATTGAGTAACCATTGAAATTTGTTTTTCCCATTTGGGTTTCTAGAGTAAACATTAGGTCATTGTGTGACATCTCATTTATGTTAAATTAATGGAATATAAGTTGGATTAGAGTTTAATTAAAAGAACAAGAAACTTGTGAAGGTATTGTGAATTATATTCTAATGGTTGGTGAAAACTAATTTGAAGCCTATGTACATGTCAATGATAAGAATGGGTATTGGTTTATTGAGCTAAGTTCTTGGTTATCCAAACACTACAAAGAAATATGATATCAGTATGATAATGATTGTTGCTCTGAATTGGGATAGAGACATATGTGTTTCAATGTTTGGAGCATAAAGGTTGAGTAGAGCTTGAGTGTTCTAGTCTATATAGATATCTTTATCTCTTGGAKTGACATATTGTGTTWGTTGTTGGAATAAAAWTTATTATCTTGGAGAAGCTCACTAATTCTCGATACTAGAGCCTTGTATATTTTGTTGTTGGGGTGTTGATGAAAATTGTATTGTTGGGTTTCATAAGATTGTGGAGAGAGATAGCACATACCTCTATGAGTGTAGCACTGCCAAGCTACAACCATTTTTGTACAATAAGAGCTTATCACTCTATCACTCCATTTAACATTTTCCTTCATGTTTGTATCCAACTAAATGTGTTTTTTTAAAAAGAGAGAGGTGAATGAAGGAATTGGAAATGGGATTGTTCATTCATGAGGGATTTTTTCCCAAACAAAGTTGGTGTGTGTTTTATTCAATTGGCTTTTGATAAAAAATCATTGCAAACACAAAATAACTCAAGCCTTGAAGGAAATAAGCATATCCAACCCTTGTGTGCCTACCTGGTGACAATATCAATCTAAAGATTGATATCTTTGTATAATTTTGAGAGTAAAGAACATAAATTTGATATGATGTCAAGATGGTTCGAGGTAGAAGACAAAGTCCAAATCCAGATCCTTGAGAGTTGTTGTTTCTTCAATTTCAACTTTGTTTGTTGAGATACCTTGAGATGAATATTTTAGATCAAAGCGTCTATGTATGTGCATCTTTGAACATAACATCTTACCTATAACTATAAAACGGACCTGTTCAATTTCCCATTTCAATTTATTAGAGATGATATTTCAACTTTACAAGGACTTGAAAAAATAGTTTTGCATTGGGTAACATTGTAATACACGGTCTTAGAGACAACTATTGCAACGATAACATTTTTAAATACTCTAGACCTTGAAAACAAATCTTATCCATAGAATTTGCAAAGATCTATAAATATTTAAACCTCAAATATTGAAATGTTATCCTAGACAATAAGGACAATCATATGACATTGGATGTAGAAAAAGAAACCTAATAAAGTACCTTACGCCCTCCAGCTAGCTTTACATCATGTAGGCCAAAAACATTAGTAATCAGAGTGATTTCATAGGTACGAATGTGATTATAATAATTTGGCAACATTCTAAGAAGTACTTGTAAATTGGTTGCATGAGCATGTCAGATAAGCTAAGATAATTTTGTTTATGTCCAACAAATGACCACAATAGTAGGTCAAAAGGGACTAAAATAGTACCACCATTGTAATACATAGTGGGACTTCCGTAGCAGCCTCTAGATCTAAGCTAACAACAATAAGTAAAGAGATAACCCACTTTACCAAATTACTCAATGTTTAATACAGTATGGATGTGTGATAATAAAATGCAGAAAATTACTCAATGACCAAAAGATAAAAAGGATAATAGCAACTAGAATTTTTTGTAACTAGATATTAGCAACTAGAATGGCTTGTGAGTCTTGTTTTTGGCTTGGAGAGTGGGTTGAAATGGTCCACTCAACAGCCATGGAGAATAGCCATGGGCCATTAAATCATTTCAGAAAAAATTCCTCCACATGCGTTGGTTTGTCATTCACCCTCATTCTAGTTCCAATTATGTTGATGGGTTGAAATGGCTCACTCAACAACAAGGGTTCACCCTAGTGAGAAGTCCCAATTAGATTGATCCTTGTTTGATATAGGGAATCCATCCATATTTTGTCCCAGTAACCATTATTGATTTGGGTTTTACCAATTTTGGTATAGAAATGATGAATAAAACACATAAACAAACATATTACCACCATTATACCTAGCAATAAGTTGACTGTGAAAATAAAAACATGAATATAAATAAATAGTTGCAAAACCCAAAATAGTTTTGTATTCATCAACTAATTGCAACTTCATGCCTATAGGTTTAGACAAATATTTCTAGAAAATAGAAATAAGAATGCAAACTCTAAACATGAGATAGTCTACAATGTAAAGGATGTTCCTACAACAACCCTAATGCTCAATAGATACAAAAGAATAGTCCACGACACATGCATCATAGGAATCACATCTCTCCATAAAATGCTTGGCCAAAGGTGACTAACATCCTTGTTTCCACTTTTCACTCTTTCATACGTAATGTCTTCAGATTAAAGTGTATAATCTCCTTTTTAGGACCAATACMTGGATGTTGTTGCCACAAGATACATAAGATGAAAATATACAAACTTTGAATCATATTTTAGAAAAAATAATTTAACATAAAGAAGTCAATTGACAACTTAATAAGATGCTCAAGTTTACTTCCTTGAGTTGAATCTCCTTTCATGGGATATGATATTGGTCACTTTGATAATGATTTTAAGGACGCATTAGTTGAAATGTTGTGTTATTGGGTTTCTAGGCCATTAACAATGTGCCCATATTTTCATTTTTCGAATTTGAAACAATGGTAAGCAATATCATAAAACTTGTAACAATAAAGTTTCAAATCTTAACAAGACCTTTACAATGGTACAAATATCACACAAAACAAATTTTGGGTTCAAAAGTTATGGTGAAAATACTAAAATATGTGTTTCACAAGTTGCAAAAAGATGCATGTTGCATGTCACACAAAGTTCAAAGTTCACACATCACACACCGCACCAAGTTCAAGTTTTGCATGTCATGTGTCACACCAAGTTCAAAGTTAATAAGTCAAACCAAGTTCAAAGTTCATGTGCATGGAATAGATGCTTTTTGCATGTTGCATATCGCATGTCGCAACATTTTCAAAGATGGATATCACATGTCACAAGATATTGAAAGATGCATGTCACAAGTTGTAATATTTTTTAAGTTCTTTTTACAGCTTCCTAAAACTTCATATTGCATCTTCCCAAAAATTTATTTTTTCATGTTGCACCAAGTTTAAAGTTTGCACATTGCTTGGAAAAGATGCTTGCCACATGTCACATGTCACAAGGCTTTAAAAGTTGCATATATCATGCCACAAGATTTTGGAAGTTGCATATTGCATATTCAAGTTCTATTTGTTGCCTAAACTCCATAGCCCAAGCACAAGGCACCAGGTCTTGTTTGGATTCTCATGTTATATCTTAAAATACAAAGAGATTACCATTCTTAAAAGACAAAGAGATACAAGTTTTGAACTCTTGAAACCCAGAAACAAACAAGCATGTAAAATTTAAATCCAAACTTGAACAATTCAATCTCTTAAATTTCATGTTTACCAATGCCTTCAAATCGCTAGGATGATATCCATGGAGCTAGAAATTGATGCAGAAATTGTATGGCAAGTCCAATAGAACCAATATAACCAAGGAGCATTGAATCAATATATACCAAGTCTAAGAGAAGCTGAAATTATTATTAAGTGTATAACAAAATTACATTCACGGATATATACAAGTGATATAAATAGCCTTGTGTATATTATCAAATGAAAAAGTACCCATAATGTCAATGCATTATATGAATCATTACATGTTCAGATATATAATGTACATCTAACTGTCTTATAAAATTATTACACATCATCAATATATTTTAGTCTTCTTTTGTGTTTTCCAGGTCTTAAGTAATTCATCCATCTCCATGTCTTCGTTTACTGGGTGCTCTTCAGCAGCTGATGTTGTTTCAGTCCTTTCATGCCGAGTACATTCAGTCTCATACCCATGGCATGGATGTTGTTGTGAGGGGCCATCACCTAAAAAAACAAAAAATATTAAATTTATATGGCCAATTTTTAAATATCATTGAAGTAGTTCATTAATATTAAAAAAAGACTCTACAATGTAATTATTTACCTAGTCCTCTAGTTGGCACCATTGGAATGGTTGCCTTGTTCACCTGATCATCAGATCGAGGAGGATCAACTATGACATTCTCTGCCATTGAAATGTCAAAATTTATATGTACAAAATTTATAAGTACAGAATTATTAAGTATATGATTAATATACAGCCATTTTACTATCGTGGGCCCCAGTCACAGGAACATATTGGGGTTGCACCCCACCAGGATGGGGTTGCTAGGGAGCACCATGATCTTTTGGTTGCATTGCACTGTCAATGCTTTGTTTTCCAGTACTAATGGTTTCGTTGATAGTGTTTCTCCCCTGATTAAAACAATATAAGACATTAAATTATGGATGATATCAAACATTTACGTATTTTATAAGTAATGAAAGGTTAATGTGGACTGATTTTTATTTACCTTATCCCACAAACTAGATCTTTGGGTCTTCCCCATGCTTTTCCTACGATCAACCACGGATTTATAACCATACTTGCAACCAAGTTGGAGGTCTTCCTCCGTGGTTTCAGTTCTGAAGTCATCGCCCTGCATTGCATAAGGGTATGGTTTTTTAATTTTTTTGGTTGCAATTACCTTAAAGTTGTAAGGTGATACAAATGATATGCTTAAGATGTTTGGGTACTTATGATTTGTGACTGTAACCTTGAGTAGACACTCTAGCCTAGCTTATGTTGGCCATGTTTGGAAATCCTTTCTTTGGTTGCCTTCAAAGTGTCAAGAAACCTATCATCAAAATTTTCAAGTTTTTTATATATAACCATGATTTTATTTAGATCTAAACAAAATTAAAGCTAGTATTGAAATCAAAATATTGTAACTTACCTTGGTGTACCAGTTATTTTTTCTCCTTCTTTTTTCAAAATCTTATCTTTTACATCATCAATGATCGCCTTCCACTTCCTCTCTGGAATTGAGGGAGGATGCTCATACCTAGGATTTCCTACCAAGATTCATTTATAAACATCCCACGTATATTTTAAATATTCTCTCGTTGTAGAGGTGAGCGCTTTTTTTATTGAATGTGTCTACTCCAAAGAGGCCTTCAAGATAATCCATAAGTTTATTTTTGAGCTTGGAATTCTAGAAATTCCACCTCATGCGTAAGGTTTCCCCAAAAATAAATAAGGCCTTGCTCTCTAGGTGCCTATAAAAATGGTTGTTTCCTACACACAAAAAGATATGACCATTAATTTAAAATTAATAATCTTGATGGTTTGTGTATGAGATAGACAACATGAAACGATTAAAATATGAATTAAAACTACTTGGGAGTCTTATTTGTTTTAATGGAATACCATTATTGTCGACCAAAAATGTGCAAAGAAGGGTCCTCATGCTTGTCACACGTCTAGCTCCAAGAAATGAAACCGTGTCAACCACATCACTGCCTCATCTTTGTCACCATCTCTATACTCTGAATGATGTGTGGATGTATGGCGGTGCATGTCATGGCTCCTATCTAAATTAGGTGTGGAAGATGGAGAATTAAATAGTACTCTAGCAGTTGTATGACCACCCACATTAGGACTCTGTAGCGTCTATGCAGCACCACTACTACCAACACTGGGCTGAACAGGCTCCAAATCTATTTATAAAAAAGAAAATGTTTTTTCGTGAGATAATGTAAAAGTTAAAGAACAAAGTTTTATAATTGAACATATGAGTACATTAGAAAAAAAACACTTTAAATTATGGTTATTACCTTATATGTGTTAAGTTGTGACATAAGGAGATTGATCTTCTCTAGCATGTCGAGAGTTTGATCTGGATGATATAATAAGCTAGAAAGTTCCTTGTTCTCTTTAATGATATATTTTTTATTAATACCATCGGATCAGGGGATGAATATGTTAAGGTCCTAACCTGCACATAGGTAGATCAATGTATTCAGATGTAATAAAGGTCAATATTAATAAGGCCTTTCAATAAAATAGAATAAGGTGGACGTAAGAAGACCTAATAGAAGCTTCTGCTTCTAGAAGGATCTTCCTCTAGATGCTTCTATTAATAGACATATTTAGTATAAATAAGAGGCGAGGGTATGAGAACCCTAGCTTGGAGATTATTGTAACAGAGTGCTGCTCAACTGGAGGTTGCCCCCTCGAAGAGGCCTATGAACATTACTATCTGAATCAAAGTGCTATTTCTGTGGCTATTTCGTATATCATTTCTGTGTATTGTGAAGATTATGCTGGATATTTTACTATCATTCTGTCATTTCTAGCTTTTCATTTATGTTCTGCATATTTTATATATCTGGTATCTTGCAAGTGGTATCAGAGCACTTTCCTTGGCAGAAATTGTGGGTATTTGTTTTTTAGGGTAGAGACGTATTTTGACATCTTTAAGCCATAGAGATCTGTTGTTACACGCATAAACCTGTGGTTGAGGGATTCATACACACAGGAAATACAAGTGGTTCTTAAGCGCACATATGTTGGCCACCCTTGTAACCCCTGTTGGTACCCCTTCGAGTGGTAGCGCATCAGACAACACCTGTGTACGGATCAGCCTAGATTTCCTAAAGCCCTCTTTAGATAAACCTATCGGCCGCCGGACTGCTATAGTGTCACCGAG
>ML805615.1:25140-52790 GCA_009831015.1 Picea engelmannii
GACCTATTCCATTAGACTCATCTCTTCCCCCTTGTCACATTCATCCATATCATTTTTCTGCAAAAATTTCTAACCCCGCCCGCTCCCTTTCCAGTTCACCCATCATCATGGCCCATACCCGTAGCCAAGAACTATATTCTCGCTTCAACACCTTGGAATCTGTTTTCCTTAAGACCCAACAAGAAGTGCAACAACTTAGTGCTACTATTGCCTCCCGTGATGCCTCCATAAATGCCTCCATAAATGCATCCGTCAATGTAGTCGTGCAGTCCGCAATGGCGGAAGTCAAACACAAACTTGAATCTGTCTTTGTATTACTCTGCACCAAACTCAAAATCCCTCTCGATGACTCTTTTCCTGATGCACATAAAATCACTGAAGGTGAAACTTCTTCCCATTCCTTTCAACCCCATCACTTTCAAAGGGACATACGCCTTTCGCGGGTGGATGTAACCAAATTTGATTGCTCAGACCCCACTGGTTGGGTCACACAAATGGAACATTATTTCTCTCTCTAAAACATTACATATGACTTGGACAAACTCCGATATGGTGTTCTCCATCTAGATCAAGAACGTTGGAAATGGTGGCAATGGAGAAAAACTTCCCGTCAAGGATATATTGCTTGGACCCAATTTGTTGTTGAGCTTTATGAATGCTTTGACATTGACACCAACCATTTGGGCCGTTTGACAAAATTGAAGCAATCAGGCACAGTCGAAGACTTCATAGCTGCATTTGAGCATCTAGCTTTTCGAACAGAGGGCATGACTGATGCTTTCTTTCGAGAGTGTTTTATCAGTGGCCTCAAGGAGGAGATAAGGGCCCATGTCCTCATGGCTTGACCTACGACTTGGGTGGAGGCTACCAAAAAAGATAAATAAGCACAACAAATTGTTTCCTCTCAAAATTGTAAGCCTTCCTTTATCCCGCGCCCTAAACCAGTAAACCCCACTACTCCCTCCACCCCATTAAAAATCCAAAAATTAACCAGGGCTGAAATGGATGAACGCCAACTCAAAGGCCTCTGTTATAATTGTGATGACAAATGTTTCCCAGGCCACAAATGTAAGGAACAAAATCTCTTTATGGCCATCTCTGAGGATATTCAAGAAGACGATGATGACACTCCCCCTATGCCCGAGTCACCAGAAATCTCTGACATAATCCCTCCCTCCGACCCTCCCAAAGAAGAACCGATTATTTCCCTCAATGCTCTCACTGGCTTCTCTACCCCACAAACCCTCAAGTTAATCGGTTACATAAAGCAAAGAAAGGTCATCATTCTGGTTGATAGTGGCAGCAACCACAATTTTATTCATCGCCGCATTGCCCAAGAAACCCATTGCTACATCCATGCTGTCAACAATTTCCAAATCATGATTGTCAATGGTGGTTCTATGAAATGTGGCGGGCACTATGAAAATGTGCGTCTCCAAATAGGCAACTACCACCTCAAATCCCATATGTTTGTGATTGACATGGGCGGTTGCGACATTGTATTGGGCGCAGACTGTCTAAGGACTTTGGGTCCCATTCTCATGGATTTTCATAACTTAACCATGCAATTCAACCAAGGAGGCCACCAATATAAATTTCGAGGCATCACTATTGGTTCACCTGAGATCATCAGTTCTCATCGCATGGAAAAACTGCTCAAAAAAGGTCATCCAGGTGTCATTGCCCAACTCCATGCCATACAAGCCACAGAGACACCACCAATGCCCCAAGACCTCCAAGCCCTCCTTTCTAAACATCAAACAGTATTTTGAAATCCCCAAGGACTCCCCCCTTCCCGTGGTGTCCATGATCATTCCATTCCCCTTGTCCCAAGAATCCTTCCCCCCAATATACGTCCATATCACCACCCCTTTGCACAAAAAAATGAAATTGAAAAAATGGTCCAGGAACTCCTTACTGTCGGAGTCATCCGTCCTAGTACAAGCCATTACTCCTCTCCAGTCGTCATGGTATTGAAGAAAGAAGGTTCTTGGAGAATGTGTCCTGACTTCTGTGCTCTCAACAAACTAACCATCAAAGACAAATTTCCCATTCCAGTCATTGATGACCTTTTGGATGAATTGAGTGGCGCCCAATTCTTTACCAAACTTGATCTTCGCTCGGGCTATCACCAGATACGCATGAAAGAGGCTGACATTCCCAAGATGTCCTTTTTCACTCATGAGGGCCACTATGAACTTTTGGTCATGCCCTTTGGCTTGTGTAACGCCCCCTCCACCTTCCAGAGCCTCATGAACCATGTCTTCCACCCTTCTCTCCGTCATTTTGTCTTAGTTTTCTTTGATGATATCCTCATATATAGAAAAACTTGGACATACCATCTTAATCATGTGGATCAAGTTCTCTGCCTACTCTCTCAACACCATCTTTTCCTGAAATAGTCCAAATGTTCTTTTGGTGCCTCTGAAGTAGAATACTTGGGTCATCTAGTGGGAAAGGATGGCGTAAGGGTGGACCCGAGAAAGATTGAAGCTATGCAAGACTAGCCGCACCCAAAGACCCTCAAAAGCTTGCGTGGATTTTTGGGCCTCATAGGGTATTACCGCAAGTTCGTTAAGAACTATGGAAATATTGCAGCACCTCTCATGGCTCTCCTCAAAAAGAACTCTTTCACTTGGACTCCATTAGTTTCTCAAGCTTTTCAAACCTTGAATATGGCCATGTGCACCACTCTGGTTCTGTCCCTTCCCGACTTCACAAAGACTTTTGTGTTGGAATGTGACACCTCAAGGAAAGGAATTGGTGTTGTCCTTATGCAAGAGGGTCGACCTTTGGCCTTCACTAGCAAGCAATTGTCTGAAAATAATCTGGGCAAACCCATTTATGAAAAAGAAATGTTGGTGATTCTGCATGCCGTTGAGTTGTGGCATCCATATCTCTTGGGGCAACGCTTCCAAATTAAGACAGACCATCAAAGCCTCAAGTACTTTTTAGAACAATGCATTTCCTCCCAGGAACAACAAAAATGGGTGACTAAGCTCTTTGGATATGACTATGAGATCATTTACAAGAAGGGAAAAGACAATGTCGTGGCGGATGCACTGTCCCAAAAATATGAAGATGAAGGATCTCTTTTTTCTATTTCCTTCATTGTACCTGATTGGCTCCAAGATGTGCGCCAGGAATGGCTTCAAGATCCCAAAAGTTTGCATATGATCCAGCAACTGTAGAACAAGGCTCTGGCTCCCCTAGGATACTCCTGGCTCCAGGATGAGCTTCGATATAAAGGTCGCTTGTATTTAAGTAAACAATCCAAGCTCAAATCCACGGTGATTTCTGAGCTTCATGCTACACCCATAGCCGAGCACTTAGGGTTCACCAAAACATATGACCGAGTCAAACGCTCTTTTTTCTGGGAGAGTATGAAACAGGACATCCGTAAGTTTGTCGTTGAATGTGAGGTGTGTCAATGCAACAAGGGAGAAACAGTCAAATCCGCAGGCACCCTCCAACCACTTTTGATTCCCCCTGCTATTTGGAAGGATATCTCTATGGACTTTATTATAGGCCTACCCAAATCGGGGAATAAATCAGTCATAATGGTGGTGGTGGATCGCCTCTCCAAGTATGCTCATTTCTGTGCTCTTTACCACCCATTTACTGCATCCACGGTGGCTCAAATTTTCATGGACCAGGTATTCAAGCTACATGGCATGCTGCACTCTATTGTTTCTGATTGAAACCCAACTTTCACAAGCAATTTTTGGTAAGAATTGTTTAAGCTACAAGGCACACAATTACATCTCAGCTCATCTTATCATCCCCAAACGGATGGTCAAACGGAAGTTGTCAACAAGTGTTTGGAAACATATATGAGGTGCTTTGCCTCTAAAAAACAACACCAGTGGGTTCAATGGTTACCCCTCGCCGAATGCTGGTACAACACTACATACCATACAACCACTTGCATGACTCCCTTTGAAGCAGTATATGGACAGAAGCCACCTTCACTTCTCTCATACTTACCGAGTACCTTGAAGGTCTAGGCGGTTGACCAAACACTTACCATTTGAGAGGAAATCCTTCATACCCTTAAAGAGAACTTGGTCATGGCACAGAATAGAATGAAGCAGCAAGCAGATCAAGGTCGCTCTAAATGTCAATTTGCAGAAGGGGATCAAGTGTTTCTGAGACTGCAACCATATAAGTAAACTTCCCTCAAGGCCGAGCATTGTCAGAAGCTAGCACCCAAATTCTATGGCCCTTACATAGTTCTCCAGCGTGTGGGACAAGTCACATATTAGTTATCTCTGCCCAGTCAGTCGAAGCTAAATCCTGTTTTTCATGTTTCATGCTTGAAGAAGGTGATTGGAACCAGGTGCCAAATTCAAACCAACCTTCCAGAGTTAGCTGAAGAAGGCTCCATTTGGCTACAGCCAGAAGCAGTTTTGGACCAGCGTGAGCATCACCTGCGTCAGAGAACCATCAAGGAAGTGCTAGTACAGTGGAAATACATGACTCCAGCAGATGCCACTTGGGAACTAGCTACCATTCTGCAACAGTTTCCACATCTCAAGCCTTGAGGACAAGGTTGTTTTTAAGGGGGCGGACATGTTAAGGTCCTAACCCGCACATAGGTAGATCAATGTATTCAGATGTAATAAAGGTCAATATTAATAAGGCCTTTCAATAAAATAGAATAAGGTGGATGTAAGAAGACCTAATAGAAGCTTCCGCTTCTAGAAGGATCTTCCCCTAGATGATTCTCTTAATAGACATAGTTACTATAAATAAGAGGCGAGGGTATGAGAACCCTAGCTTGGAGATTATTGTAATAGAGTGTTGCTCAACTGGAGGTTGCCCCCTCAGAGAGGCATATGAACATTGCTATCTGAATCAAAGTGCTATTTCTATTGCTATTTCGTATATCATTTTTGTGTATTGTGAAGATTATGCTGGATATTTTACTGTCATTCTGTCATTTCTAGCTTTTCATTTCTGTTCTGCATATTTTATATATCTGGTATCTTGCATAATACAACCCCTCCTCATTGGAAAAATCATGATCAACATGGCCTGTCGACTACATATAACTTCAACAAAAATAATGTTATTTCAATAAAATTATATAAGCAAAATAATAAAATTCATGTAAAATGAAAGTGGAAATTGATAATCATTTATATGTTCTTGCGGCTAGACCTTTTCCACGATCATCCTTCCACATTATACTATAATTAGGACCCCCAAATATTTAAAAAAGTGTTAACGATAACAAAAAAAATGATTTCCACCCAAATAAAGTCAACCTCGACGATAAAGCTCCCACATTATTATAAAATTGGGACCATGAAATATTTAAAACAATGTTAAAGATAAAAATATATGTATAATGCAATAAGTAGAGGTTTCTTAAAGAGGTGTTGCATAAGTACCCACACACTATTAGTCAGTGTTTCTATTCGATTCAAATGGTAATCCACTAATAACTCTTCCTGGGAGATATCTTTTTTATTGCGCACAGGACTACCCAGTTCTCTTCACATCCCTCATATATGAAATTCAGTTGCTTGTTTGTTTTCACGGGTCATGTGTTGTTTATAAACCCTATGATATTGGCAGAAGCTTTAGGCCTTCCATCAATATAGATAGTCGCTCCCTTATTTGTATCCTTCTTTATTAGTTGTATATCATTTGCGGTGAGTGCATATCTCTTCATACTTCGCATGTATCAGACCAGCCACATCCAATCATTATAATTGTAACACGGTCTGACATAGTCCATATATTTAGTTACTGTATTGTATTTTACAATTATTTCATCCATGGAAAATATCCCCAGGCCATGCAGGGAGGATGGTGCAACATGATATGTCCTATTGTTGACAATGCAGTCAACAACTATAGGAGGTAGTTCCTTAGGTACCCATTGTTTCACCAGATGCTTATACCTAGATTGTAGTTGTGCACTACTATGGATAGACATAGTTGTGTTCCATGCGTCTACAAAATTTTCTTCTAACTTTTTCACCTCTAGTCCTTGTTTGATTATCATATCTACTAGATGCAATCGCATTTCCCTTGATTTGTCCTAAGCTTTCCTCACTCGACGAAGAAATATATTACAGTTACCTGTTTGGTTGTACCTTCATTTGCATGTGCACATGTTATTAGTGAGTAGTCCATCCTCATCCTAGTTCCAATTTTTGAACTTTTTTTTCTATATTCAAAGTTCTAAATAAAAATTTTATATCTTTAGTTTTGGATACACAATTAAACTAGGGTGAAATTACCAATATTAGTAGGGGCACTCATGCATGCAGTGAATTCCCAACTTAGTGAAGGGTATGAATCTCTAGGTGGGTGCACCTTAATTCGACTCACTTATCCATGCAAGAAGTATGCACTATGGTTAGATTTCACACTACAGGCTAGTGGTCAACCACCTAATGTCATGTGATATCCCTCTTGATTTTGGAAATATTAAGGATATATTAATGTGATAACACTAAGGACATGATAATTTTATCATATGGATCTAAGAAAAAAATAGTAGCAACGTTGTTGTTTTTTTGATTTGTGCAAATTAGAATTATTATAAGAAATGTCCATTAAAGATGAGGGTCGATGCTATGGAGTAACAAATCCAACCATCATTTGGTGTGTTTCAAATCTTGGGTGCTTTAGTTGGAAATAAGTGTAAAGCAGGCAAAGAGTAGAACTATACAAATACTATTTTTGTTTAAGACAAGAGTAGAACTATACAAATATTAGTTTTTTTCAAGTCAAGTGTAGAAATATACAAATATTAGTTTTGTTCAATCCAAGTTGAAGAATAAGTTAGTTATGGCGATGGTTAACAATAGTGAAACCCACATTTTTATGTAGGAAGTAGTGGTTGTTAAATTCAATGTGCAGTTGAAATTGGTGCAGTCTTTTTTCAAGGCAGTAAACTCTAACATAGGTAGGGTGGTTGTCTTGGCTAAAGGAGTCAACTTATAGCTTGGACACTATAGTGGAACTACTAGTTTCAAAGTGGTACCCCTGGATGATTTTGAATTTATTTTTGTGCAAGATTTTATGAGGATGTGATAGGTGGCACCAATCCCTCACCTTAACAATTTGTTAAGATTTGATGACACAAAACTTCACATAATTCTGATGTTGAGGGGGAAATAGAGTGAAATCACTATGAGACTACCATGACTATGATTACAACAACCAATTATGCAATAGTGCAACCTTACAAAGAGGAAGTTGGAGGTTTTAAGACATCAAAGAAGATCCTGAGTGTAGGTTTTTGGTAACCTTTGGTGGATGAAGGCCCACACAAAAAGTTGTTTAATAGGTTTTAATCCATAGTAAATAACACTATGTCTACAATATCCAAAGTAGTGGATGTATAGTTATAAAATCAAGATGGTCTAAACTTTCATTGGATGGTTCATTTGACTTAAGCAATTCTAGAAAAAATGATGTAGACTT
This sequence comes from Picea engelmannii, assembly GCA_009831015.1. Taxonomy (NCBI): domain Eukaryota; kingdom Viridiplantae; phylum Streptophyta; class Pinopsida; order Pinales; family Pinaceae; genus Picea; species Picea engelmannii. Next base: position 32,587 of record ML805615.1, read on the forward strand.
TAAGGAAGGAGTGGATTCCAATGTTAGTGTTTCTAGTGGCATTGGTGGCCACTTTCCATCCTTTTATCACTAAAAAAAATCATAGGATGACTCACTACTAGCTTGGAAGGTAGTGGAGCCAAAGCACCCCACAAGGAAGTAAGTGCCTAGTTTGGTGTAAGTTGGTAGGACTTAGCATATTTTATACGCAAGATCAGACACTTAAGTCTATTAAAGACAAAATCACATACAAATAAGTGCATTAGAAAATACGAGTAGGAGTGTTTGATTCTACAACACATGATCATGTACTTTCATGGTTTTCAATGTAGAATTTGACTTTCTACCTAGCTTGTCTGAAGTCATGAAGACAAAGGTGTACTAAGGCATGGGAAATTGGAGTTAAATGTAAGTACAAGTGTGTGTAGCAATGTGAATAAATTGAAGTGAGTTTAGTTGAAAATGGATGTTGAGTATGTTTAGTATAGTAGTTAGTTGACAGAGACATGTAGAATTTATGAGGATGTTGTTGGGGAAACATTGAACATAAGTGGGGGAGGATGTAAGGATTTTTGTTTTCCCATAAAGAACAAATGCACTTTCCACGTGTACTATCTAGATCAAGGTGAAGGAAAATGGGATGAGTCAGTTGTGACTTAGTAACTTGACATGGTGTAGCCATACACATTACAAGTTGCATTGCAATATGGGTGAGGTGCTCACTAGAGTGAAACAAGTTGTGCATATGGTGCATAACGATTTGTCTTAATTTGTGATGAAAAAAGTGTCATTGTCTTGGTGGAGAAAAGGGATGATAAAGCTTGTTGGCCCTTGGTTATGGAAGAAATCAAAGATTACGAGAGAAAAGATGAAATGTGAACTGTGCAGAGGACACACCGACTGATAGTGGGTCAAAGTGGCCAAAGAAGAATAAAATATGGAGAGAAGTATGAGAGAGAGAGAGTTGTTGGACGAGACAATCAAGGAGAATAGATCAGCAAGGAATATGGATCGTGGACAAATCAACAAGTGGAAAAAGCCACCGTTGAATGCTTTGCAGCACCTCACAGGAAGGAAGGAAAGACAGGCTAGCGAAGCCTGGAAAACATAGGTCAAGTTCACCTAGGGTTTTGGTATCTAGGGTTTTGACACCTAGGTTTCGGCCTAAGGTTGTCGGTGAGATATTGTAATGTATAAATAAGAACCTAGAGGAGAGAATATGGGTTCGCTATTGTAAGAGAAAAGGACATTGGTCATTATCATTGTTATCTTGAGGGAGAGAGAAATGTTGAGTGTGAGAGCATTCTCATATTGTAAGATCTTCAGTTGGGTGTGAAGATCAACCCTGCAGATGGGTGCACAGGGAAGGGAGAGAGGCAGAGAGAGAGATCTACAAGCTAAGAGTGCAGATCAGAACTGTATGATTTCATATAATATCAAGAAACGTAGTTATGTGTACGTAGCCCTAGTGAGAGGGTGAACCATGTATATCTTGTTGTCTGTGTGGTTGATGATGTGTTATTCTTCATTCTCTTACTCTGTTATTGCATTATTATGTTAGATCTGATATATAACTGTGCGAAGTAGAATTGTGCTTCGTAGGAAGTAGTTAGACCTTTGTGTGTCATTACCTTAGATCCACTTGCATGTCCTCTGGTTGTAGACACGTGTGTCCTGCAACCCTCTATTGCTACTTCGGGTGAGACTACATCTGCTTCGCAGGTGTTACCGAAAGGGCCAGTAGTTAGGGATTGTTGGTGCGCTCTTAGAGTTGGACCCTGGGTCTGCCCTTGTGCCAACAAATGGTTATGTTGTCAGGACCGAGATCTTCTTGAGGGAATGTCAAGGTGGTTTCCATCGAAGACAGAGATTCAAAAGTGCATAGAAGAACAAGAAAAGGACTTCGCGGAAGCCCAAAACAAGAAACCTAAGCTTAGTATAGACAATTGGTTGGGGAGGTGTATCTTTACTGATATACAAGAGATTTTGTTTGGAGGGATTCATAAGGATCTATACGAGTGGTTAGCCAGATTAGAAGATACCCAGTTTGAGATCCGATCTAGACAACCTGTGGTTTGGACTTCAACGTTGATCAAGAAGGTCAAGAGAGTCGATAATGTCATGTCAAAAGCAATAGATAACTGGTTTGATAGTATTATTGGAGGGTACATCACCAAGTTTTCCATCGACAGAGTTGAGTCGTATAGCCAAGCAGAGAGATATTTATTTAAGGGACCAAGAGGAAAAATTTTACACTTCTTAAAATCGAAGATCAATACGTTGTTGCATGAGAAGAACATCTTGAAAATACAATAAGTGGTCTGATTGAAAAGATAATTTTCAATAATTCAGATAGTGACAGCAATGTAGAGGTGGGACATACGTGCAGTGGAAGGATATTCAGAGAGGTTTCTTTGGTGAACTTGTTTGGACAGAGCCACGAACCACCACATGACGAGGGGTTCTATAGTGGAGAGGAAGAAGAGTTATTGAACAAGGAGCATTCAGTTTCTTCTAGGGAAAAGGAAGGAAGGACTTAAGAGCCCCGCCGAGAAGACTCAGAAACTTCAAGAACTGTGCAGACTATTGAAGTAAGTAATATTACTCCTCCTATTGTTTTAGAATAATTAAGTAACCAGAGTAGTCAGAATCACCAAAGAACTCAGAGAACTATTACTAGCAGTTCAGCACATACTCAGTCAGGAAACCTAGGAAGATCTATGGCGGATGAGATGAGGTTACCTACCTTTAGGGGATATGGATCCAAAGATCCCAATCATCATTGGTTTCTATGCGAAGTTGTATGGACTATTAAAAAAATCATTAAAGAAACAGTTAAGAGAGCCCAGTTTAATACCACCTTAAGAAATCGCACACTGAGCTAGTACATGAAATTTTTCCAAGGAGTTGCACAGCCTAAACCACTAAATTTCAGTAAAACTACGTTGATCATCGAATTCAAAAAAACCAAGTTGGAGTCACAATGCATTACAGAACTGAAAGAAATCAAGAAGAGAGTAGTTGAATTAATGTGGGAGTTTGATCAGAGGTTTAAGACCTTAACAAGCCATTTGATTTTTCAGATTCCAAATGAACAAAATAAAGAATGGTTCATTTCTACACTATGATGCAACAAAAAATCTCTCCGCAGGCTGAGGCATTGGAGATTTCCATGAAACTAGAATCATCCCCTATGGGAGAATCCAGCTCAGGTATGAGTCAAATTTTAAGCCATTTAACTAGCTTGTCTCTGCAAGTCGAAGATATGAAGAAAGATAAGGTAAAATATAAAGAGAAGATATCTGGTGCATTAGATGCAAATCAGAAGGCCATGATAAGGAGCATTGTCCCCTGTTTCATGAATACTTGGCCTCTAGAGCTCCGAGCCCTTTGAGGGAGGTTACTCTACCTTGGTGCAAGGTATGTAGAAATCAACATCGCCCTGGTGAATTCTATTACATGCAAAAATATGTAGAAATCGACACCTACAAACTTTTACTACACATTTTGTAAATCTATGGGGCATGATGAGAAAGACTGTAGAGATTACGACCTATTACATGAAATATCAAGAGACACAAATAGGATTCAAGGACAAATACAACAAGAAGGAATTACTCCGCAGTAAAATTCCCCAGGAAGAGGAAACTTCAACCCTCGTGGTGGATTCAGAGGAAGAGGACGAGCAGGAGGCATGGATTGAGGTCGAGGTCAGATCATTTGTTACAACTACACACAACCAAGACACTTGGCAAGGGACTGTCAGAACCCTTGTACCACTTGTATCTACTGCAACTCATTCGAACCTTTCATTGAATATTGTCATGCGTTGTTAGCCAAACTTCACGAAAGACGAGGAAACCAGCAAGTACAATTAAACTCAACAAAACCTCACAGAGAGGATCCTAGAGTCATTGTAATCACTAGAGGAGGTGCTGTTACAGGGGAGGATAGAATGACACCAAGGAATATTATAGAAGAATCAGGGGTTAGAAAAGATACAGAGAAGACACAAGTGTTTGATGTGAGGAAAGAAAAACAAACATTTGAGGAGGCAAGAAAATAATTTGGAAAAGATCAGGGTTCTTCATCAAAGAAATGACCAAAAGTAAGAGAATGTGGAATGCCTCTGGTATTTGATCAGTCTTCTTCACCTGGATAAGGAAAAGAGGTAAGAAAGATCATGGACTTCTTATGCACCTGCATTAATTTGATAAAATATAAAAGCATTGTACAAGAGATACAAAATTTAATCAGACAGTATGAGCTAGGAAAGGTAGATCCCTTACTGACTAGAGCAGTACATCAAGTATCCAAGAAGAGACGAACAAATAAGGAACTACACATGAATGCTCAAATTGGAGAGTATGATATAGACTATGTGGTCCTCGACTTAGGGTTAGAGGTCAATGTTATGACGAAGCAGACCTGGGCACTGATGGGAAAACCTAAGATGATTTATTCCCCTCTCAGGCTCATAATGGATGATCAGCAGGCAATGAGCCCCTTTGGGATACTGGAGCATGTCCCTATGGACATCGATGGGGTAAGAACATTTTCATACTTTGAGGTGATTGAGATAGTTGATGATAGTTGTCCTTATCCTGCAATGTTAGGAATTGATTGGGATTTCAAAAATTCTACTGTTTTTTATTTAAAGAAAAGAAGAATGACATTTTAAGGTGATGGCCTTAGGGTCATTGCACCTTTGGATCCTGATGAAGGTTGCAGATATAAAGAACCCATTAGATAAGAAGATCGTTCTTATGAAATTGAGAATATATAAAAATTGACAGCAAGACAACCGGATTACATTAATCCTACAGCAAATGGGAACCTAAGCTAGAGAAGTGACAATGCATGCTCATCAGACTCAGAGGAAGCACTAGAGAACTAGAAGAACAAAATGTATGAAGTATCTATGCAAATATGCGCTAAACTGACCAGGGAAGTTTGTTAGATTGGAACAGAAGTAAGTAGCTTTCCCACCTTTGATGGTTTAAATCATTTAGAATCTTTCTTGTTGGAATTTGAAGAAATTGTGCCAGTACAACAAAGGTTGTTGACACTAGATGAGGCCTTGAAAGAAACTCCAGAAAGATGGTGGGGAACACACAAAAACAACATTGTGGACTGGGTACAATGTCACACTTTGATGACAGTGCACTTTTTAGGACAAGTACAAAGTTGTGAAGTTATATACATGGGTCAAAGTTGTCCGAAGGACCGTGTGCGAAGTTGTGAGGAGGCCTAGAGCAAAACTCCTCCAGAGCAGTGGGTGCACAAGTTCATTAACACACTGGATACAACACCTATCAATTGGTATCTTCAAGAATAACTGCGCCTCAAAACTGTAGATTGAAAAGGTATGACTCAGAACTTTATAACTACCTTTTTATTTGAAATCCAGTACCCTACAGTGGATAAAGAGTTACAAATTGTAAGACATAGAGTCTTTGAGGAGGCACCTACCCACTATGTTGAGGAAGAAGAGGAGAAATGGGTTGCACCTCTTTAGAAATTGCAAGGTTGTTACAACATCAATGCGAATGAAGATGATGATCCTAGGAATGTGAACATCACAGAAACAGAAGGACAGAGAGACATAGAAGGACCAGGAGTTGAACTACCTTTTATTGGACAGCCAATTAAAATCAAGAAAGTTAACATTGAAACAGAGTAAACACTGAAGCGTGAAAACGTTGGAGATTATTGGGATGTTTCCACTATTGACAAGATCACAGAATTACTGCATGAATACCAGGACTTGTTTCCAACCAAGTTCACTGATATGAAGGGCATTAAAGGGCCCATGGGAGAGATGAAGATCCCCTTGAAGCCAGATGAAAGGCCATTCAAGCAGAGACCCTATAGATTGAACACCGAGTATAAGGAGAAAGCCAAGATTGAGCTAAACAAAATGTTGGAGGCATGAATCATAGAACCTATTGAAGAGTTAGAATGGATTATCCCTATGGTGGTTCAGGACAAGAAAACAGGAGAAATTAGAATCTGTGTAGACTTGAGGAAACTGAATGGTGCATGTCTACATGACCCATTCCCTACACCATTCATCGACAAAGTGTTAGATAATGTGGGAGGACATGAAGTTTACTCCTTCACCGATGGATTTTCAGGTTATCACCAGATCAGGATTGCCAAGGAAGATTTCCATAAGACCACATTTGCAACAGAATGAGGATCCTACCAGTACACAGTGATGTCATTTGGATTGAATAATTCACTAGCCATCTTTTCTAGGGTGGTGGTCAAAGCATTCAAGGAATTTTTACATAAATTTCTGGAAGCATATTTTGGTGATTGGAATGTTTTTAGCTTATTGAAAAATTATATTGAATGTTTAAGACTAATTTTGGATAAGTGCAGGCAATGTGAGATTGCTCTAAACCTAAAGAAGTGTGTCTTCTTTTCACCCTTTGGAGTGTTTCTAGGCCACATTGTGTGTAAGTAGGGATTGCTTGTAGATCCATCTAAGATCGCCATTATTGTTGATCTACCCCCCTCCCCCCTACTTTAGTCCGACAATTGTGCACTGCATTGGGACATACTGGATACTACAGGAAGTTCATTAAGGGCTATGCAAAAATTACAACACCCATGGATAATTTTTTGAAGAAATATTGTCAGTTCCAATGGACAGAAGAATGTCAGCAGATATTCGACATGCTGAAATAGATATTGGTTATTGTGCCTATTCTGGTTTTCCCGGATTGAAGTAAGGAATTTCACGTGCATGTCAATGCTTCATCTATTGCACTAGGAGCAGTGTTATCACAGCCAAGAGTAGGATATATTGACCACCGGTTATCCTTTTCTAGCAGAAATATCTCAAAAGCTGAGATAAATTACACTACCACTGAGAGAGAAGGTCTATCCATGGTGTATGCGCTGCAGAAATTTCACTACTTGTTGGGAGGACACTTTAATATGTTCATTGATCACTCCACACTGAAATACCTAGTCAACAAGCTAGTGTTGGGGGGAAGAATATGCATATGGCTTTTTCTATTCCAGGAATATGATTTTGAGATCGTGGTTAAGCCAGGGAGAATGAACAAGGGACTTGACCACTTGTCTAGGTTGGAGCATGGCAAGGAACCTATTAGTTTGGAGGATACCCCGATAGATGCATAGTTGTTGGCCATCAGGAAGGTTGACAGTCACTTCACAGAAATAGTCCAATTCATGTCTATAGGAATGGCACCTAGTGAATATACAGTCATTCAGAAGAAACAGTTGGTAGTTCGTGTTGTGGATTTTCTCTTATAGTTGGACATCCTTACAAGATGGGACCAGATGAGATCCTGAGAAGATGTGTTATGGAGGCAGAAATACCACTGATTCTGGCAGAAGCACATGAAGGCATCACAGGAGGACACTATGCAAGGAAAGAAAACGCGCAGAAGGTTCTTAGAGCTGGCCTTTGGTGGCCCACTCTACACAAGGATGTTAAGGATTACTACAAAGCCTGTGATGTATGCCAACGAGTTGGGAAACCATATAGAATAGATGATATGCCTTTAGCACCAAATCTAACCTTACAGGCATTTGAGAAATAGGCCATTGATTTTGTGGGACCTATAAACCCACCAGGAAAGTGCACAGGAGCCTGGTACATAATCATTGCAACAGAATATTTGACTAGATGGGTAGAAGCAAGACTAGTAAAGGATTGTAGTGCAAATATAGCTGTGCATTTTATATTTGATGATATCATAACCAAGTTTGGATGCCCGAAGATACTTATGAGCAATCAAGGAACACATTTTATTAATAAGACCATTGAAGCCTTGACTGAGGAATTTGTAGTTCATCATCAGAAGAGCACACCCTACCATCCACAAGCGAATGGGACAGTTGAATCCTTCAATAAGATCTTGGAAATTGCGCTGACAAAGATTTGCAGCGTGAATAGGGATGATTGGGATTTGAGAATACCAGCAGTATTATGGGCCTATATAACCACTTGCAAGAAGATGACAAAGAAGACTCCCTTTAAGTTGGTCTATGGTCTTGAAGCAGTTGTACCCATGGAATATTTAGTTCCTAGCCTAAGAATTGCAACCTTTACAAATATGGATGATATTGACGTTGTTAAAGAGAGTCTCGTGCAGTTGATAGAACTGGAGGAAGATAGATTTATTGCAGGATTCCATCAACAGGTACAAAAGGAATGAGAGAAGGCCTGCCATGACAGACACATCAAGAAGAAAGCATTTAAACAAGGAGATCTGGTACTAGTATATGACAACAAGTTCATGAAACATCTAGGGAAGTTCAGAACACATTGGTTGGGGCCATATGATGTTGTCTATGTCATGGAAGGAGGATCTGTGCATTTGAAGACTTTGAATGGAGAATGGAAGGAAGGTTTGGTGAATGGGAGCCAGTTGAAATTGTACCATGACAACCAGTTGTCGCACAACTCTCGGTAGAAGCAGAAGGAGAAGGGTCTAGGTACCAGGTGCAGTTGAAACTGGGTACCAGACACAGAAAAGACAGTCTGCACACAATAGGGAAGGATCTAACAGAAAGCACAGGCTGCATTGAGCAATCTGAAGTCGAAGTAAAGTAGAAGGTTCAGATCAGAGTGCCTCAGGATGAGTCACAGGTGAGTGTTGGGGGCCTGTTGGCCCTTGGTTATGGAAGAAAGAAAATATTATGGGAGAAAAGACAAAATGTGAACTGTGTGGAATACACACTGACTGATAGTGGGTCAAAGTGGCCAAAGAAGCAAAAAATATGGAGCGAAGTACGATAGAGCGAGTCATTGGACAAGAGGATCAAGGAGAACAGATCAGCAAGGAATATGGATTGTGGAAAACTCAGCAAGCATAAAAATCCACTGTTGAATGCTTTGGAGCACCTCGCGGGAAAGAAGGAAAGATGGGCTAGCAAAGCCCAGAAAACATGGGTCAATTTGACCTAGGGTTTTAAACACCTAGGGTTTTGGTATCTAGGGTTTTGACACCTAGATTTCGGTCTAACGTTGTCGATGACCTATTGTAATGTATAAATAAGAACCTAGAGGAGAGAAGAGAGGTTCACTATCGTAAGAGAAAAATACATTGGTCATTATCATTTTTATCTTGAGGGAGAGAGAGGTGTTGAGTGTGAGAGCATTCTCGTATTGTAAGATCTTCAATTGGGTGCAAAGATCAACCCTGCAGCTGGGTGTGTAGGGAGGTCGGGAGAGAGGTAGAGAGAGAGAGAGATATGCAAGCTAAGAGTGTAGATCAAAACTATATGATTTCATATAATATCAAGAAACACAGTTATGTGGATGTAGCCCTAGGGAGAGGGTGAACCATGTATATCTTGATGTATGTGTGGTTGATGTTTTTTTTTTCTGCCTTCTCTTACTCTGTTACTGCATTATTATGTTAGATCTGATATATAATTGTGCGAAGTAGAATTGTGCTTGGTAGGAAGTAGTTAGATCTATGTGTATCATTGCCTTATATCCACTTGCATTCCTCTGGTTGTAGACACTTGTGTCCTGCAACCCCCTATTTCTACTTCGGGTGATATTGCATCTGATTCACAGGTGTTTCTGAAAGGGCCAGTAGTTAGGGCTTGTTGGTGCACTCTTAGACTTGAACCCTGGGTTTTCCCTTATGCCAACAAATCTTAATGGAGAATACATCGTAGTCAAATATGGAAGAGTGTGAATTTATAGGTTGGATAGGTCTTCGACATGATAAGTTTGTACGTAGCAAGTGAGTCACTAGAAAGAACACCACAACAAGGAACACCTTAGTGGAAGTGCTTTGGGTTGCAACACTTGACATTCATAACTTAGTTGAGAAGATGGGTGTGGGATAGTCACCCACTAATGAGTGGTGTGGTAACAATTGAAGCATTGTGTTCAATGCTATAGTGTCTTATGGAAGCATTCAAGATGCAAAAAAGTTTGCAGTGACAACGATCCAAGGAGGGAGAATGCTAACAAGATCTTCAGGATAATTACTCCAATTTAAGGCCTACAAGAGGAAAAAATCATTTTCTCTAAAGAAAGACGGCAATCAGCATGTAGGTCCAAGTTTGCAAGCAGTACATATAGAAACACTTAACGACTACATGGATTTCCCCCCTGCTTTTGAAGGTGGTAATGTGGTCTACTATGTTGCTAATTCCCAAAAGGTGGTAGGGGCACACAAATCCTCCCTATAGGTAATTTCCTTATGCTTGTCTAATCAATTGAGTAAAATAGACTAATAAGGGCTTGGAAGTCTCAAATAGTTGTGTTAGTTGAATGCCATCTAGTTCTTAGTCAACTTAGTAATGTAGATTGGGGTTGTAAATATGATTTGAAAGGGAGCCTCTTTTATTATATCCTATCATAAGGCAGTATCTAGTGGAGTGCTTGTAATGTGGAAATACATTGGAAATGACAACCAAATAAGGTTTATGGGAGACAATTCAAGACATTAATCTAGTACGTCCCACATTCCAACAAATGGTCGGTAAATCTGTATTGTCAGAATCCATGCACCTACTAATCCTAGAGACAAAGAAAGAGATGCATTCTAGGGTACAAATTAATATTGGAGAATCTTTGGCTCAAGGAAATTTTAACAATACCTCTTATTCACATGTTGCAAAAGGGGTTTTGAACAATATTGAAAGAGGAATCTCCACCTACAATTTCAACTTCATATGTGCATTGAAGAGTAAGCTATGCCAATTTTTATTTGAACCTATATTTCAAGTATTTTTTGCTTAAGAATTAATGGCAACACCACTTTTTTGTGAAGATAAAAATTGGGTTAATCTTAGTGAATGGTTGCATATTATAAGGGGAAAGTGGGAGTATGTATTTACAATACAACTATTTTTGGGTGGTGAAGATTTTATGTGGTGTATTTACAATACAACTACATTCCTTTGCTAAGGTTTGGAGTAGGACATTAACATTCCTTGGCTAAGGTTTGAAAAGTTTTGATTGTAAGGGGCCAATTTTTGTTGTTACACATTTACTTTGCTTGTTTAGAATATATCAAGGATATAAGTTCAAGGTAAAGTTTGAGGAACCATGACTATATATATACTAAGACTCATGGATCTAAGGGATAATGGTATGGTTTATGGGGAGACCCAAGGTTCAATTGGGCCATGAATAGTGAGTGGATCAACCACTTGAAAGAAAGAAGGAAAGATATATGTTCCATCATAAGGGGGATATGTTGAAGAGGCCGGGAGAGGGTCAGATAAAGGGAAAAAACTATTGATCTAAGAGGAGGGGATTCCCTCTTGCTTGGAAGAGAGGTGTGTTTCAAGCTAAGAAGGAGGTTTAGTGAGTTGAATGTGAAGACCTCACAATATATCAAGGCCTTGTGAGAATTCTAGCTCAACACCTTGGAGGCAAATCGAATGGTTGTATATTCCCACCTTCGCCTCCCATACTTGGATGAGTAGGTGGTCATATACCATGGATGCAACAGGGTGGAATGTTAAACATGTTCATGATTGGATTCTAGTTTCCCTAAACATTAGTTTTGAGGCTGCATGTATTCTTGTCCAAGAGGTTGGGAGAATGTTGGGAGAAAGAAGAGGAACCTCACTTATTTTCGAGAAAAGGGACACAACACTCCCTATTGTAGGGGAAGGCTAGTATAAGAAGTAGAATTTACTAGATAGAGGGGGGATAAAAGTAGTGTTTGACCACTTCCAGAATGGGATCATCCTTTTTAAGCATGAMAAGGACTAAAATACCTTCAAGGGAATTTTATGTATTTCCATCAAGGACATGGACAATTCTGTTGTGGACAATTTTGCATGGAGTCATCTCTCTCGAACCTCTTAATGAAAGATTGTGAATCTATGGTGCATGTACAAATATGTGAGATGTGGGTTTATGATAATATTTTGAATTGTACAATCACATTCTCCATTGACCTTTTGTAAACCATTCCATTTGGTGTTTGTTGCACTAAGTGTAAAGAACAATGTTGGAGAATTATAAGACGTAAGTTAGGTATGAGTTATTTGTTACCTCTTTATTCCCTTTTATTTTAATGGTATCCATATTTTGTATTGATCAAATGAGGAATTAACTCGGAATTGATTCCATTAGACACAAACTCAATCCTAATTCCAACTAAGGAAAAAAAACAACACACTCTAATTAATCTAGGAGTCAAGCATGCAAACAAACCTTCTCACAAAGAAGCACTAGTTGGTGATGGAATCCAACATCGCAGAATCGATGTGCGAAGGGGTTGAGTTTTGGTAGGTGGGAAAGTTATGTTGACAACCTGCTTAACAAACTAACTCCCTGGTGTAAGTTACCTCATCGATCAGTGGGAAACCCTCCAAGGATTCCGAGTGAGTCTAGCCAACATTGATCCCAAGTACAACACCACATTCCCTGTGTTGTCACCTTGTGTAGGAAGTCTAAAAGATTATTGCCTCTATGGTACCACCTATTATGCCAAAGTAGAGGGGGGATAGTTGACAGTTGACACCAATATCAACAAAGTAGGGTTGATTACTCTGAGGGCCCCAATGCGACCTCCTGATTGACCCTTGTGTTAGTAGGACTTCCTAAATTCAGTGATATAGCAACTGTATTTCACTCCCTAACTCAAGGATTTATGTTTGTTTAGCAACTTTGGAAAGTTATCCTCACAATCCTATTCCAAATATCTACACCTAAGCTAATATGGGTTTGAATAGACCTAGAAAAGTTGCTAGATAAATTTTAATTATCACTTGATTTTAGGTTGTTGTTACTCAAAGGAGTGGTTGTGAAACTGATGGTGTTTTGACTCAACTCTTTAAACCATGCAAGAGGAAAATGAAATGCAAGAATTTCAACTTCAATGAAACCTAGCTATGGGAAGGAGAAAGAGGTTTTAAGCAAAGAAATAATTTCTTGATAGATTACTATGTGTGCAGTACTGCTAATGACAAAAAGTATGAGCTGATTATCCGGATAAATGGAAGCAAAATGACCCAAATTTTAAAAATACCATGCAAATTTCATATTTCACTTAGTACACCTATACAACATTGAATTAAATTTCATCATTTCTAACATAGTAAATTTTTATGATTATGGATACCACCATACACATCTTGAATACTCATAAGGATCATGGGGGCTTCACCTTGTTGACAAATATCTTATCATGTTAATTCATAAAGGTGTTTTTTTAATTATGAAAAATAGAGTCAATATATTGTAGGTATTGGGAACCTTATTGAAGTTAACCCAACCTTGGAGAGAGATATAATATCACCTACATAACAACAATTGTGTTGTAAACATGTTCTATAATATTATCAATGAGGCAAGCATACCTATGTTCACAATGATAATCATGTTAATTACAATATGAAACCATAACATGTGTAACATGATACATTTGAATTCGGGTCATAATACCTCTATGAAATAAATGTTACTTATTGTTGAAATGTGTGATGAATGGGTGTTTCCTTGATGAGGGACCAAAACTATTATAATAAACAAATCTCACTAGAAAAGTGCTCTGAACATGTTGATAGCTAACCATTGATAATCCTATGTTGATGGTTCAAAAATAATGAAAAATAGTCCTATTACATATTCATTGGTATTCAACTAGATCTAGCTATGGTCATCATGAAGTACAAATTATCCATAAGGTGACATTAGTGAGGGCATGTGTCATTGATTCTAGAAACGCATTGTTGAAGTCATGAGGTGAAAATGTTAGCATGGGGATGGAAAACGAACATAAGGAAACAACGTTAATTAAGCACCATCGAAGGTAGGAGGAGAGCATTGAGAGGAAGGAAATTTCATGGAAATAAAGGTGACCTTATAGCTATAGGTTACAGGATGCAACCGCCAAATATAACCTCTTAGGGAAGATAGCAAGGGAGTGGTGACTAGTCTCAACTAAGGAATGCCATATTGAATTCATCCCTAATCAAGACAATGAACTAAAGGGAGATAATCAAAGATGAATGGATCGAGGAAATAGGTGGTCAATAAGAGAGTGAATGAGGAAGATGGCAGCCCCAAAAGATTTATCCTGCTCGCTGCAACAATCAAGTATACCCAGTCTTATACTCCTCCAATAATCACACCCTTGGAGATGAACTCCATCCTTCTTTTACAGATGAATCCCTCAACTACCTCCATAGTAAAATATTCAAGAAAAATTTGGACATCTTTTCTTAGGTGAAGAACCTCTTATAAAAACACAAATCTAATATCTCTTCCTCTTATTGGGAAAAAATGTCCTTGAGAAGGTGAATGATTCCAAGTGTTTACATATGAGCCTACAATGTCTTGCAAATAGAATCACGCAGGGGAATTCCTCCCACGACAATAAATTTATTCAATAAAACCCTCCTCAAGGATATCCAAGGATATCCTTTAGCTTTGTAATCTATGTTAGCTTCCACCTACATTGTGATTAAAAAATTTACTTATCGAGAGCACTTCTCATCTCAACAAATCATGATCACTACATTCCAAAAACTAAAACAATATATTAATCCACTCAAATGATGGCCGCTCCTTCCAAGGAAAATGTTTGACAAGTACGAGGGCACTAGAGAGATGAGCATAGCCATCACATGAAGGGTGTTTGTCAAGCATCCAATACCACTCCATGGGATCTGGCATGCCTTCAAATATATGATTGTGGCTCGGAATGTGTAAGATGCACCCTCAATAAATAAAAAATATGCATGAAAATGTACCAATAAGAGCTCCAAAAAGGTAGAACTCTGCCACATGCACCACCATGCCTCAAAATATGAAATTATGCCTCAAAAGGTAATCCTCAATGAGTAAGTTTTCATCAAAACTACAACTATTCCTTCCAATATATACATCCTCCATGAACAAGCTACTGAAAAAAGGTTTTCAAATAATGCAAAACTTTTCCATCCATCATGAGTGGTAACACCATCCATGAAGGAGAGGAGAGTGACAAACTAGGAGGGGATTTCCTCTTTAGTCAGGAAGACCTAAAAAGGCGAAATAGAGGCCTAAAATCCCAAGAGGCAACTCTACTCTCCAAAATCTACTAGGTGAGAAAATTATCAAGTTTGGGGTTCACATCTTAAGAGTGATAGGGAGAAGGAGGTTATGGACCAAGGGAGGGATAAAATCTAAGGAGGTTGATGATATAATCAAATACACTTGAGTGCAGCCAATAATATTTTTTTAAATTGCCCTAAAAAAACTGCCTACACCTAATTGTCTTCTAAATCGACAAGTCATCGTCACATTTTGCAACTAGACATTTGTTTCATTTCTTGTGGCAATTGCAATCTGATTTCGATTCAGTTTTCAAAACTGAAAGTGTGAAAACTCCTCCATTGTTGTTTGGACTATCGTAGTCTTTTATTGATCTTTTGAAAGACACTTTACCATTGGTTTATTGTATGACTACGAAATGACTTTCAAATTATATCCATTCACTTTGATTGCGCAACTTGATTTATTTGGTAAAAGTATTGAAAATGTTAAGTTACGAGTTATGTTTGATTTCATAAGGGTCATGGTTGAATTTATATATGATACGATTCTTATTGTTTTGAACTCTTAACTTATCGATTTCATATAGTCATTGGTTGCAATGTTTTTACACTTTAATTATGCTAAAAAACGCATGGGTCATATATCAATTTGATTGGAGTGGCAATGTTTTACACTTGTCGCATTGGTAAAACCTTTGGATGTCATGTTGGATCTAACTATACACTTGGCACATGAATTTAACATTGGGTATTTGTTTTATGTTTGATCGATGGCACGTTGATGTGGTTGTACACCGAGTTGGGTTGGTCGTTTAATGTGTTGATTGTTGATGAGAAAGCGTTGTACCCAGCCATTAATGAATTGCATGGTGGTGGTAATCCCACCACCTTCACACGCATTATACTCATTCACTCCCCTTTGAACGCCTGCAGCTGTTAAACCCTATCATTTTTACTCCTGCGTGTTGTATGGTTTAATCCAAACCCTATCATGAACAGAAGCCATGGCTCCTGTTGTAAGGGCCGAGCCCAACGGGTGTCAAGCATTGTTGATGTTTGATGGCGCTTATACCAACCTAGAAAATTTTGGGTGGCTCCCGTTTATAAAGAGGCTCGATGTTTGCAATCCTATCATGGCTCGGCAATTTGCATTATCATTCGATGGCTGCCGAGCCAAAGTTGGAGATGTTCAACTTGAAATCACTGAACGGTTTCTCAGCTTGGAAACTAGCCTGCCTGTTACAGGACAGAAATGGTATAAAAGTTGAAAGGTAGATGATGTCCCATGGACATTGTTATTCCAGTCTCGAACGGTGAACTCCTGCGACAAAGGCTTACCTACAAAAATGTTGAAACCACGCTGGTATGATCTCCTAATGATAATCAAACAATTCATTACTTGTGAGGGAAGGTACGGGTTCATTTTCTTGTTTCACCTTCGTCTATTGATGGTTTTTATGGGTTTCGAACTTAGTATGCCCCACTATCTGCATAGAAGTTTGTTCAAGATGGCTAAAAAGTACAAGCACAGCCAAGCTGACACCAGCCTCTTCCATTTGGGGTTGATTAAAATGATAGTGGTTTACGAGTTAGAGTTATGTCGTGATTGTTGGGCTGATTTCCTCAGTCATAATGGCTTCGAAGAATCGAACCCTCCACAGGTTGATAAACCTATGATAACCGAAACCCAGCATATTCCCCCTGTGCCTTATAGCGTTTTGCTACCCAAACCTCTACCCGGCCCACCTACGAATTTTCTTATGGCTGTGACTAAACATGTTGAATTTGATAAGCCTGCAACCAAAAATCCTAAAGTTAAGACTGGTGCTAATTCTAAAGGAAATAAAAATGCTAGGTTAATATCTCGCATGGCGAGAAATAAGCCTAAACCCCCTGCCAAATCAGAACCTATCGTGGTCAGCGAAGACTCTGATTCAGAAGTTGAACGTTTTCTTGCCGATGAGTATCCTTACTCAGAAGGCTTGTGTGACAAACCTCCTCACGACTTCGTCAAGAATTTGCCACCCTGTTTGTGAGATGATCCTAATTTTCCTGGTATTAAACTACCTCAAAGAACCCTCGGTGAATCATCGAAACCCTCGACTGTTCAACCTGTTGTTCCACCTTGCGATCAGTGTGGATTGTGGTTGGAGAGGTACTACTTGGATGTGCCTATGTTGCAATCTAGAATCCATGATTTGGAAATCCAAGTGGCAAAGCTCACTGGTCATAACGCGAAGATGGAACCCTCTGACAAGAAACAACGAACAGCTGGTTCAATTCTGTTCAAGAATGTCGAGTCAGCCACGGAAATCGTCAATTCCAAATTGGCATAGCCTCAGCAATCTTGCTGGTATAATTTTCACTCATTTATATGGCATGATCATAAAATCTGTATACATTGTTGACCTGCTCTGTCATGCATTTGTTGTATATAAGTTTTGATTATTAATTCTTGGATTGGTTTTTATTAGATTTAATTTGATTGATCATGGTTTGATTTGAATTGTTGATATATTTTCTATTTTTGGAATACAGTCAATATCTCTGTTTGATTTGGTTATATCCTATGCGATATGATGGGCAAATTGGTTAGCTGTTCCAATTGTATATTCTATGTTAGGACCAATTCGTATATCATTTGTTACATAATCAAATTTTGAAATATTGGTTGTTACGATTTGAACTGCATTCAATGGTAACAAATAGATTGTTTGATTTTGATTTGAGGAATGAGATTGATCGTATCCAGTCTTACGATTTGTGTCTATAATTAAATTCAGTCATATCCATTTCATTTATATGCCCGGTTTATGGATTATGTTGACTCTGTCAAAGACCCTGTCTGTTGACTGTGTGGTGATCAAACATAAAAATCGTTGAGTCGATATTTATGGAGTATGATTTCATCCGATTACAATTGAAGCAATTTACGTATTGTGCTTTTAACTGAATGATATCAATCTATTGTTATGACTATAACTAGTCAATGACAGTTACGACCATTATTTCGGTCATACCTGTGAACTGTTTGAGACTCAGCGAACGAGATCTGTGGCTGGATTATATGGATACAATTATGAATGAAATCATGAAGGATTTTCTATATTGGAAATTGGTTAAACGATATGAATCCTATACAAATCAATTATGATTGTCTCGTATCTTATACAATTTGGTTCGCCATTGATTGCATTTATGAAACAGTCATGTTAAGATTTGATCTGATTTTATGTCAATTGGAAAAACAAAGCATTCTTACCCTGTCCTGATTGCATTCTTTTCGATTTGGTTTAATTTAAAGGATAATTTTAATTGAATCATTAGTAATTCATTTTGGATTTGATTTTATTTGATTATCCCTGGTCCTGTTTGCTATTTTTGACTAGCTACAGAATCAGGTGATTCTGTAGCTAAGTCTGTAGAGTCAATTTTTTATTATTTTTTTTAATGAAATATCCTTCTAATTTGATATTTGTGTTCTATTGCAGGAAAATTAGAATTGGCAATAGATATCATGAGCAGTTAGGGGATGATCTACAGATTTTACTTGCATTTTATTTCCTTAGTTTAGGTGATTTTGGGATTTTTCCCCAGATTATGTAAACAATTTGCTATTATTCACAAGGATGTTTTACCTTGTGAGAAACCTATATAAACTTATGATTTTTGTAATAATAATCATCCTCAGTTGTGGGAGAACAAGGATATAGAATTCTGATACAAACTGGAGCAGAATTGATGTTTTGTTATAGCTTTTTCTTTTCAATATATCAACATTGTGTTTCAAGTTTTGTATATCAATTTGTTTATGGTTTATGACTACTTTGCTATCTAAATCAAATTCAAATGATATAATTCTATTACTCTTATCTATATCTTGTTTCTTCCAAATCAATAAAAGACATAACAATTATTAGTTCATTTTGTGAATGATAGCTTTGTCTTCTTCATAAATTGAATTGTTATATAAGTTTTCTGCATAATAGGTTTCCCTTATTGCAGAGATTTATCATCAGAAGATTGTTATGATTTTATTTTATGTCTTGTTTGTCATGTAACATACTTCAAGAAGCAGCATAGTTGATCGTTTGCGAAAATCTTAAGGACTAAACGGTGTGAATTTCTTCCTCCAATCAGCTTAGAAGTTATCAAACACAGGGCAGACTTGGAGTGTTTCCAGGTCAATTAGTAATTTGTTTACAGTTTTTATTAAGTAGTTTAATATAGATAGAAGTTTAATTAGATTTATATTAGATCGTTTAATTTCATTAATTTATGTTTCTTTTTCATAAAATATAAAAAATCAAAAGAGATCCTTGGCTGTCTAAGGGCAGAGAATATACATGAGTTTTGCAGGTTTTAATCAAATCTGTAGGATGTCTATAGTGTACATTTGTGAATAAGGAATATTGTAGCTGATAATTAGATAGTTGATTTGAGTTATTATAATCATAATTAGTATTTTGTATATATAATAGTTAGTAGTTTATATTTAGGATTAGTGTAGTTAGTTTAGTTTGCTTTATTAGTTTCTAGTTTCCTTTATTTTAGTTAGTTTCTTGTATTTAGTTATAGTTTAGTTTACTTTAGTTAGATTTCTTAGCTCAGATCATTTCTCTCTTTTCTTTTCATAGAAGACCTTAGAGAGGCCAACGGAGCCGTTAAACTCGTCAGGGTGGTCCATTCCAAACGGCTTGGGTTATTTAGACAACCCCGGACCGGTTCCACTCTCCTAGTTGACGGACGGTCAGTTTCGCCCATAAACACTGTGTGAGTCAAATTTGAGTCCATAAACCTTCCCATATCGTTAAGGCATGTCAATAGTCTATCCATGTCAAATTTCAGTGGATACATAAATAGTTTGAAAAACTTTCAACGTTGGCCCCATTCACAGGTAATTGTTGCCCGTGTCTAGTCCTAGTACAATTTTTGTTCCTTGTTCCTTGTAAAATTCGTTCGACAGTACACATGTCCCTACATCTAGTACTGCAAGGGAGTATTTTTATGGTGTTGATTAAGAAATCAACGAAAAATAGGGATTTTCCATCACAACTATGACACAAATACATTGTGTATACAATATTGATGTAGAACCTAAAAGAAAAATGAAGAAAGATTGATGAAAACTTAAAACTTGCATCAACCAATTTGTGTACTTTGAAAGAAAATTAGGGTTTATGGTTTACATGATGAATTTATGATGGAATAAAGTGGGT
>ML805615.1:102760-128168 GCA_009831015.1 Picea engelmannii
ATTGAAGATTTAAATGACCTGAAACACTAAATTGTCAAACCAGGGTTGGTAAACTTTGAGCTGCTACACTGTATGTGTGGGTAAGGCTCTAATCGCTATCTGAATGCTATCCTTAGAAGAAAACACAAACTTACTCTGAGAACTTGAATCCTAATGATTATCCTGAAACTTAGCATTTCCTATTTAAGTCATTGACAGAAAACAGTCCTATGTTTAAATGTTGGTGCTTCTATTTCCATGTAGAAGTGTGATTTCACAAGATTATTCCACCACTACTTTTAATCATCTATCATCACCATTTCGATTCAAGCCATGACAAAAAGATTCTTTCCTAAAATGCATTTAATCTGAACATTACAAATGAACCTAAGTCTGTCTACAGGAAAACAGAGCAATAACCTACTTACCCTACTGGTACCGGAAGCTTCCTTTGATTTAACTGTAATCTAACTATTCTAATTAAGTAGGGTAACTAACTATCTAACAAAGAAAAGTTCACTCAAACTCTAAGTTATGTTCGAATTGAAAACTAGAAACCAATCAACCAAATTCGTGCTCTAAACCCTACAAGAATCAAACGTGCATTCAATACTCATCAACTCAAAAGATATCAGTATGCTGGAACGATGCAGCTGAAGAATAAATAAACACGATTCTGAACGAGTTAATTCTGAAACTATAACCTATCATGTAAGCAAACACTAACACACTGAAATAACTAAATCTATGACAAAGTAAAGCAGTGACTTGCACCTGTTTGGCGGGCCCAACCAAAAGGCACAAACGTTGTAAGTAATAACCAGAACCAACTATATCATTCTATGTAATCACTGTGTAAACTTCACGCTTCATTAACTCGGGAAAGAAATACTCAAATCGTATATCAGTCAAGTAACATAACGAAATAGCAGTTTTGTATTCAGAAACATGTGTTCATGACATAACATAATCCAACCGTCTATAGGAGTGACCTCCTGGTTATATATAAATCCTCGTTCATAACAGTCTAAAGCAAAATACATAAAGACAAATGGATCCCTGATCCGAAAATAGCTTGGAATCAATGTTTAAAACGGTCTTCACATCTTCGTGACACGTAGTGTCACGAAGTGTGAACGATGAAGTATTAACGACTCAGTTTATCATTATGCCTTCAATCATCCTGTGAGCAGTAACTCCAGCTATCGTGTGAATCTCCCTGTCTCCCATTCTGACCATAACGCACAGATCTTTGAGTGGCTTCATTGGTATCTCCACGGGGTATGAGTCGGTACCTGGTACTGGCAATCCTGTTCCAAAAATAGAAGTGGTACCTAACCCAAGCGACATTAGTTCCAATATCAATTTAAAGCATCAAAATGAATAAAAATAGCTTGAAACGTAAAGATACCTTAAATAGCCCCATTGAATGGTAGGGAGATGTCAATTATGTCAAAACAAGGCCAAAAGGGGTGGTACTGGGTATAGAAATGGAGGTCTTTGGAATGTAATATAGGCAAAAATATGATCAAAACTGGAGACCAACACTATTCATTCTCCTGAGGGGTTAATATATATGTTGCTTTTTTGGAAAAATTGCTCACAGAATAAGGTCAATATGGTGACTAATACTCCTAATGGGTGGTAAAGTATGAGGAAACTCATCCACCACAATGTCAACAAACTCATCCAATAATTCTTGAATTTCCATAGGTAAATCATTCATAGAATTATTTGTAATGATGACTCTCGTCTTGCCTATAAGACCAAACTTCATTTCATGATCTTTCTTAACTTCTTTCAAGAGCTTCCTCCCACTCATGAGAAGTATACTCAGACTAGCCTCCTCTTTGACTCACTTATATTCTAATGGTAACAACATATGCTTACACCCATTTTTATCAAGGGTATAAGTATTCTTCCTCCCATCATGTATGACATTATTGTCATATTTCCAGGGCCTCCCCAACAGAAGATGAAAAACATCCATAGGTATGACATCACATAAAACTTCATCCTTATAACTACCAATCTTAAACTTAACTTTACATTGTCTACTTACCATGACTTGATGTCCTTTCTGCAACCACAACACCTTGTATGGACTCGGATGTGTTGTCGTCTCTAACTTTGATTTTTCCACCATTTATATGGATACTAAATTATTAGTTCTTCCACTATCTATGATCACTTTGCATACTCTGTCCTTCGTCTTGCAAGCAATTATGAATAAACTATTTATTTGGACTGGTTCTCACACCTCTTTTTCTGGCTTCACAAGAGATTTCCTCATCATGAGAAATATTCCTTCTTTAGTTGCTTCTAATTTCATCGTTGTTTCCACATTCCTATGTTGTGCCTCGGAAATGTGAGATTCTCTAACTCATGCATTCTTATTTTCAGGACATTCCCAAGACATGTGCCCTATTTTCCCGCAAGCATAACACTTCATTTTTCCTCCTCTGCCTCTTCCTCTGCCTCTTGGAAAAGGTATCCTTCCTCTAGAGTCTCCTCCTCTAGAATTTTCTCCTTTATTTTTCTGACTGTTAGATCCACTAACTTCTTCCCTTGATTTATAGAACTTCTCTCGGTTGGTTTCTTTCCCTCTATTAGGATTATTTCCCTTGTTCTTCGGACTTTTCTTCCTTGTCAATTTCTCTTCTACCTTCATGGCTACCTGATATTAATATTCTACAGTCCTCATCGTTATCATACTAATATCATATTGGATTTCATACCTCAATCCATTAATATACCTAGCAACTTTCTCTTCATCATTTTCCCTATGTCTTGCTCTTATATTCATCTTATAGAATTCTTTACTATATTCCTTCACTGACAAACCCTTATGTCTCAGATTCTGCAACCTTCTGAACAGATTCAACTGATAATCCTTGGGTATGAATTTAGCCTTAAGATTAGCTACCATTCTATCCCAACTCTTAATCTTGGACTTACCTTTTCTCCTTTTGTCATCTCGCACTCGTCCCACCATAAAGTTGCATGTCCCTTCAACCTGGTCATAGAATTCTTTAATTTATTATCATCATCAATCTCCTCATAATCAAAGTACTTGTCTAAAGAACTTATCTAGTCAAGAAACTCTTCTACATTCAAATTACCTCTGTACATCGGGACTTCCATTTTTGCTCTGCTCCCATCTTGACAACAGCTCTTAGTAACCATTCCTTTGTTGCTTCTTCTCCTATGGATTCTTCTTCTTCTTATGGGTTTTCTCTCTCAGCATCACTAACATCATTGGTCTTTGGTGCTCTCCTTTGTGTTGTTTCCATGACGTCCAACCTTGCTCGAAGCTGTCTCATTTCCTCCTCCATGGTTTCGTTGGCTACAAGTATCTCCCTATGTCTCCTTGGAGCCATGGTTCCAAATATTTCTTCTCACATAACTTATTCCTGCTCTAATACCACTTGATGCAAACCCCTTATGGGTCTATGCGACCTCCTGTTATAGGATCAAACTACACAGGAGCCAGAGTGGCTCTCAGGATCCCACTGACCCCTATAATTAACTTACCCACATGCTTCTTGAATACACAAGTGAAAAATTTAAGTTTGTGAGGGTCCCTTTGGTATAGGAAACCCCTGCATGCGACCATAGATTGTGACCAAGCGTCTAGAAAAAGGGCTATTCGACGCTCCGGGATTTCGGGCTTTGGGAGTTTCCCCACTCCAACAACTATCACCCAAGACCTCCAGGTAGCCGAACTTTGAATGGCTTGAGATCTACAGTTCTCATTGTCCCACTAATTGATGGTCGATATTAGCTCCAGGATTCATAGATTCAAGAGATTATTCACCCCATGCAACAATGACCTAACTTCCCCATAGTGTTGAATCGTCGAATCACTTGGGGATCCAATGGCTCACACTCACCCACAAATCTACGGTGTAGATTCGCACCGAGACTTCGAAGCTTTAGGCCTACCTTGCAACGAACAACTTAAAAAATTTTGAAGCAACGAAGTCCAAAGGACTTATCACTTAACAAATTTTATCCTTCTTGCTATTGAATGGTTGTGAGGGATTCTGACTTCTCCCGAACAAATCTCGTCCATTCAATCTTAAAATAAGGGATTCTCCTCTTGGGGACTTACACTCACTATCCATCCTTGAGGTTCATCACTTGGATAATTCAAACTCTCACGCACACCTTGCACTTCTCTCCTAATCTTGGGACTTGGAAAATTTTCATGCGCACTCCTTGCGCTAACTCTCATCAGCTTTATCAACACCTAATGAAGTGTTGGCTCTATGCACTCCTTTCACTGGTCTGCCCTTTGAGATTTTACATTGGTTTGATTGTAGATGCACTCTTTTTTCTTTCTCTATGCAAATATGCACTATCTCTCCTGATCTTCTAAACATGTAAATGGTTCGGCCTCCAAACTCCTTGCATTGGCACTGTGCACTCCTTTCACTGAGATTCTCAGAAGAGAAACAATTGAAACTTGCAACATCATTTAGAACTCATTCAACCAAACATTTAGATACACACACACACAAACACATAGATAACAACATAACATTTATCCAGTTCACAGAGATAAAGAAATTCACAGTCTCTGATATTTGAAAGCAATTCTCCTCTATTCTATATTTCTCCAACAATAGATTACAAAAGTTTCAAAAAAATTCAGTGACCTCTTCTGGGAATAGAATACATTGATTTATACATGAAGGGGCTTCTTGAGCCTTCTCTCCAGACTATTCTATTTCTTTCATATCACAATTAAAATCTTCCTACCACTAAGCTGATTACAATAAATGAACAATCACAATTCAGATAGGAGTCAACGCTCAAAATTTGTACAACCTGTAGGCATTAAATGCAATTACATTATCTAAGAGAATATACAATGGCTCTAGTCTAAATATATCATGGGATATTTAATTACAACGGCCTCAAAATTAAATTGGTGCACTGTCCTTGGGATCCAAACCAGTTTAAAGTGCAATGTGTTGGATGTTGAGTCATCTTACACCAAAATTCATTAATAATGATGATGATTCTCTTGCATCATGTTCACTCTATGATAATGGTTTTCTTTCCCAGTTCCAATGCTTAATTTTATTTTTTGCATGTATCTAATGAGTACATGTTAATATAACCATGTAGAAATCCTATTGTATATCTGAAGCAGGAGAATCGCTTCACCTCAGCAATGTGCCATCTAGCCATCAGGTTTAAAGTGCATTCAAGAGATGGAGAGACACCAACCCTCCCATTTTTAAATTTGAAATATGATCCTATACGGATTAATTCTATAAGGTTGAGTGAAAACCAAGCCATTCCTTTGAGCAGACATAAGATAAGGTTGCCTTTAATGGTTGACAGGTTGATGGCTCTAGATTCAATTCAGACTAGATGGCCATTAAAGAAACTTCAATGTAATAGATGAGGTTAGGTGAAGAGAGGAGAAGCTCGTAGAGCCCTCTTTGGAAAAAAGGGGGAGATCTTTGTATCTAGGTCTCAAAGAGAGGAGAACTCAGTTTTAGAGTTAGAGTTAGAAATCCTCATTGGAGGAATAGGTAGTTCTAAGAGAGAGAACTCAAGAGAGGTGAGGAGAGAGTTGAAACTCTGTGGCAGTCCAGCCTGCACATATTGTAACCAAGCATTCAGATTAATAGAAAAGAATAGATTTCATTGTTTATGAATTTCTGTATGAATGAATGTTTGTTTTGTGCTACATGTGTTTATGTACGTTGTAGATGTATGATAAGTTTCATCTGTAGTAGGAAGATAGATTTCTCTACATTGTTGAGTTTTAAATATCGTTATGGATTCTTTAGGTTGTGCAAGGAGTGCACAACAGAACATTGGAGGTTATGTTGCCAGTGCAAGGAGTGTGCATCTAAACTCTGTTGAGTCAAAAAAGAACATGCCAAGAGGGCACACCAAAGAGATGACAACTCAATGGAAACCTCAAGGTTGTTGAATACCTTAAAGGAGAAACTGTGCAGAAGAGGCACAGAGAGACAAAGTCACTGAGAACTCTATAGAGCTCTTCTAGGTGGGCATCGAGCGGGTGCAGGTGTGCACAAAAGAAATATGTTTCGAGTTTAGAGAGATACAAGAGGAGTGTCAAAGAGAAGGCACTCACATAGTTGTTGAATACTCTGTAGATCTCTGCCAGGTGGGCATAGAGAAAGTGCAAGTGTGCACAAGAACAACTCTTTGTCAAGTTCAAAGAGAAGAGTATCAGAGGACGATACTCACAAAGTTAGCGAACACTCTGTAGAAAATGCTCAACAAGGTGTGCTTGAGAAAGAGGTTGTCAGGAGGGCACAAGAACCCTTTGAAGTGAGCAAGAGGGATGAGACCCTTAGGAAACTGAGTAAATTAAAATCTCAAAAGTAATAGCGCTTCTAGAAGTGTAGACGAGACCCAAGAAATCGAGATCATGGGAGGAGAAAACGCTGAAGCCTTTGAACACTTACAAACTCTTCCAAGTCAAAATAAATCAAAAGCTTGGGAGGAGGAGCGACAGCAACCATCGGATCTGTTGTTGGAAGAAATATGGACCACTAGATCAGCGTCCGAGGAAGAAAAGGAGAGAGTTGAGGAGTGGAACAGATCCCAGGCATAGGATCTCATCACAGAGGATCGATAGTCTTCCGATCAAGGTAAAGTGCATGGAATTTAATCCCTCATAATTTCACAAGGATAAGGATTCACCAAAGTCCCGAAGTGGACAGGAACCGTCCATCGTCCAAAGGGAGAAGTGGCATAATATCCACAACTTCAGAGCGAAAGCAATTTGGAAGTTTTTTGGAAAAGGAGAAATCAAAATTGTTGAAGAGTCGAAGGCTGAAATAGATCCAGGTCGTTGGTTTCCAGGAGACACATGTCGACAGATCTAATATTTCGAGGAAATTCACTTCGAAGGATTTCAAGTGTGGAGTGTGACAAAATCCCGAAGTCTCGAAGGTCGAAGCAGATCGCAACTATCCATTGTAGAGAGCATGTGGCGAGAGATCTGGAAGTTCGAAGGATTAACACTCTGAAGGGAAGTTGACGTAGGAGGAGAAGATATGGACCGTCAGATCCAGAAGGACACATGGTGGAAATTTTTCATCTTCAGGTGAAAATAATCTGGGAGGAAAGTGAGTGTGCAAGAGTTAAAAATCTTGAACCCCGAAGAGCCAAAGTGGATCATGGTCGTCAGATCTAGAAGGACATGTGTCAGCATATTGTGTACTTTGGGTGAAAGCACTTTGGAAGGAAGCAAATGCATAGAGTCTGAAACTTTTGAAGCCCAAATAGACGAATTTAATCATACCCATCGATATATGGGAGGTACCTGTCAACAGATCGTGAACTCTGGGTACAAACGTTCTAAAAGGAAGCAAGAGGGGAAAAGTTGAGACTTTCGAAGGCTGAAGTCTCGAAGTGGACTAGAGCCATTAATTTGACCTGGATGCGTGGCGCCTGATCTACAACTTCTGGTACAGAATACTCCAGGGGAAAGCAGAATTCGAAAGTACCAAACTACCGAAGCATTGAGTCCCAAAGTGGATCTCGATTGTTTATTGCGAAGGAGGTTGAGGATCTTTGATCTGGTCTGGGTTGAAAGTGTCAAAGTCTCGAAGTGGCAGGAGGTTAAGCCTCAGGTCACAGCCCGAGGTCACATGCAAAGAAGGGTTAGCAGAAGGAGCTAGCGCCCATTAGCATGATATTTGGAAAAGGTGCTAAGAGATAAGTACCCGTGGATAATCGTCGATATGAGAATGGGAAAATCAACCGTGAGGAATCATTGTAGGGAGCGGAGGAAAAATTAGCGAACATGCTAGTTCGCAGCCCGCTATTCGCTAGAGTCGTTGATATTGTCAAGGTAGGGAATCAATTACCACGATTCAATCTAGGTTGGGTGAGAACTTTTCTGTTTGCAGGGACATGAATCTTCGATAAAGAGCGAGCACATTGGCAGCCCACAATTACTATGAACCGTCGATCGACGAACAAATCGGTAACGATCATATCATGACCGTGAAAATCATGAGGGGGATAATGAGGCCTATGTTTGATTGAGTTTGAGACTAGAAAGGTCTTGAGGATATGATCCATCTCAAGAATGTTTAATGATCCTTGACCAGGAGGTCGAGCAACCCAGAGGGAGAGTAGGGGGGGTCTGCGTCAATATCTCTGTATCTTTAACACTTTCAATTGTGCTTCAAGTGAGACCTTCTTCCCTTTAGGAAGATTGAAAATGACAGCACTTCTAGACTACAACAAAGCCTTTGTTGGTATTCCATGAGAATCTTGGTCTCCATTTAACACCAACAATGAATCTATATGAGTAACTTTTCCCTAGATAAATTGGGCATTGTGTTATAAATTTCATTCCATTAGCCATCACCCTTTACAAAATTGGCACAATCCATGCTTATAAATACAAGTATAAAGACTTTCTCCCTCAAAAGTTGCAATTTCAACTGTTGAATATATATATTTCAACATGAAAATATAGAGATATATATGTGTACTATCGTTGTGACATTTACAAAGACTAAAATTCATTGATATAAAACTCATCTACTCATGTTTGAGACATATTGCAGGCATGGTTGTTGTAGTGGCTCCAAATCTAGGAAATCACCAATGACAAACATATGCCATAGCCCTTGAGGAGGCCTTCAACGGTGGCTCTATAGTCATGCATGTTGTGCCTCTTTCATCACCTTAGTGAGCAAAATAGAGGTGCTTGGAAGCTCAGTTGGGTCTGTTGAGCAGGACAACTGCAAAGAAAAGATTTAGGGAAGGAAAATAAAAGACTACAATTAAGAATTAAACTAAGAAATGCAATAACAACTAAATTCATGAGCATAGGGACATAGAAACAAAAAGAACCATAAGACCCATGTCACCAATGTTGAGGCTGATATATTAGTGAAAAAATACACCAAAAATAAAGGGGACTATGAGTCCCTTCTTCCTCCAAGGGAGGGCTCTTGGACCCCCACTAGCTAGCTCTTCTTACAACAAAGAAAAATAGAAAATGATGAAAGAACTCTTTACAAATCCACTCAATGGGTGAGATGGATTGTCCAATGCAATGGTGCTAATATTCTCTTGACAAGGATGGAGTCCTCAAGAGAATAGAGGCAGCATAACATTACTTTGAATTCCTTGAAAAATGAGGTGCATTCATGGAATTTTTATAATACTCCTTTGGGCTATTGTTTAACTGCTTTGTAGTGTGAAAAGAGGCCAATTAGGGCATTCTTAGGTCTTTAACCAGCCCTCTAGTCAGATCCAGTCCAGATTTGAGGGTCAAATCGGCTTGGGAGCTGAACCATAAGTGGGTGGGAGGCTGAGCACTCTCATAAATGTGTCGTTTAGCAGGTGTGCAGATTTTTGTGATAACAATCGTGCATCGTGCGCATGTGCGTGATTTTTTCATTCATGTTCCATGATGTGCACGCGTGCCCAATGTTTGCATAGCGCTCTTCAATTTTTCACTACTTTCTATAGTTTTTTACCCTTTTTATGAATGCTTTGGTATTAATTTAGGTCCATGGATGACTTCATCACTGTTTGACGATGCTGAGTTCTTGTAATCATGTGCAGACGAAATTTCAATGATAACAGATGCCCCCTGATGGATGAGGTTAGGAGCATACATATAGCCAAAATCCATCAATGTTTCTTCTATTGAGAATGTCGTTGTAAGAGAGAGCAATAGTGGGATTGTCCATAGCGATCCGTTGGAGGAAAAAGGAACCGGTAGGACCCGACCTTCTATGAGGTGTGTAAAATAGATAACTATGTACAAACGAGGCGGGCATGCCCCATGCTCGTGTCATGTAAATCTGAAAAAAGATAATTGAAGTGTTGGTGTAGACAACTGCAGCACCCTCGGGGGCAGTCTTGATAAAGGCAGAAGACAATTCTGCAGATGAACATACTCTGAATAGTAGGCAATGAGCATGGTAATAAGTATCACCGACTATGTGGGCATTGATAGCCCAGCCAAGTTCAGAGGTCTTCGGAAAATGACAGAACTAACTGCAATAGTCGCAAAGTAAGACCCACCGTAACATGAGAAAGTGTTGGCATCGAATGTTATGGGGGTCAACGATAGCAGGGTGCAATGGTGTTTCACCCTGTGGCATCTGAGATCTCTCATTGAGTGGATAATGAGAATCAAGATACTGTCACCCTTCTGGAAAACTGTGTTGATGCCGACAAAAAGGGGGGCGGGACTCCTAGAAGAAAATGACTTCGGGAAATATACTAGGTGAGGTGAGGAAGTGGAGGAGGTACATGGACGAAGTCAAGATGTGGGAAGACTCAAGACTTTCCTTGGTTGGAGTATGTGTGAGATAAAAAGTGGCCGCAACCGTTCAACGAGGTTGAGTGTCAGGGGGACGACAAGACCGGGGATAAGTTGTGCCAGAGGCGGGACAAGGTGAAAAAATTCAGAGGGCAGAGGTAAGTGGCCTGTGGGGTACTCTGAAGATATGGATGATGCCGGTAAGGGTGGACAATAAGTAGTGCTCCAACCAAGGGTGACATGGGTTGCGGTTGGCCAAAAAAGGAAAGGAGGTCGCCCAAAGGTGACGACAAAAAGGTAATGTAATGACTGGAAATAAAGGCGTTTGTACAATAAATAACGAATAATTGGGAAGAAGTGTACAAATACAAAAACGGGTGCCCCAGTGTGATATGGGTGGCCCGTGTAGGGCATAATTTGCTCACAAAAGTGATGAAGGGTGGGGGCCCCATCGGTGAGTTTTTGTATGAGGTAGGTGAAATAAAGGTAGATTTGTAGATGGGCAAACTGATTGTGGATGAAATGGAGGTTTCATGATACTGCGGAGGTGCAGTCAAAAAATAGAACCGTGAAGAGATAATCTGGGAGTCTGTGTGGGAAAGCTAGCAAAATGAGGAGAAGGAGTATGTGTTTGATTCGCGAAATGATGAAAGACTATCGGGACTCCCATCCCTAAAGGGTTTTTGAAAAACAGCATGAGTGTTAGAAGTGTCAAAAGGTGGTATGAATGGGACAACTCATGTGGGTAAGAATGCTACCGGGTAACAGTACCGAAAATGAAAATGGAGGTGTGGGTACTGCAGAGCCAGGAATGGGGATCCTAGAGGCAAATGTCATAGGGTGTGACTGGAAATGTAAGTGCGATACAGAGGGAAAGACTACATGCCAGTGCTGAGTATCTATCTAAAGGGGTTGTGTCGATGTATGATGATCAAGTACCTACACACATGAAAACCAAATACCCGACGTGAAAAATATCTTAATAGAATTGAAGATATGAGCATGTATTTGATAAGTGTAAATATGCGCATGCGTACTTGACCAGGGTATGAAAAATGGCACCCCAGGGGCTCAGGATGAAAAGCGGCCCAGGGACTGTTGTGATGTAGATGACGGGATGTTGATCCCGTGGCTAAAGACGGATCGAAAAATGGACACCGTGGGCTCTTGGAATGGTGAATGGAAGTTCGGCAAAAAGGCCTATATATAGCTGTAGGGCCCACATTGCCACCTCATTTGTACCTGCTGCGATAGTGACTGGACGAGTAGTTTTCAGAGGAGATTTGGAGATTCGGGGAGAGCGAGGCATCTGATTGGAGATTAGCGAGCTTCAGGTTAGTGTTCTTATCATCCTGCATAGAAATAGAATTTCATTTTTTGGGCAGGGACTGTACGGAGGGCCGTACAGAGGGATTTTTTGGTTGTGGACCCCACGTGCGCGGGCGATCCAGAAGTAGGTGCGCACACATGCGCGCCTGCCCACCGGATAGACATGCATGGGGGCGCTGGTGAGGGGGTTAAAGGCACTCACCAGTGTGCGCCTATGAAGACAACAGGTGCGCTTGAGAGCAGGCCTGTGCAGCTAACAGGTGCGCATACGTGCACACCTGTGTAGCTAACAAGTGCGCATACGTGCGTGCCTATGTAGTGAATAGGCACGCATGTGTGCGCGCCTGTGGGTTGAAACAAACGCACTTTAGAGGCAAGGTTGACGGGTGTAAAATTGATCTTTGTGATGTTGTTGATGGTCTCATGGACTGATATAAGACTCTTTGTTGTGGCTGCAGGTGGACAGTTTTCACGATGCCAGTGGGTTGGCAAGAGCGAGATTGGTCCCAGTTGCGAGACGATGTGGCTATTGAGGAGCCAGGTGTGCGTATGACTTTGGCAGCCTGTGGGTTGCTAAAGTTCTTTGAGTTCCCGTTGATACGGGTGCAGGAGTATCTCCTGCAATTCCTGATCCAGATGTGGAGTATGGAGCTGCATTGCTTCCTTGTACGAGGAGAGCAAATCCCCTTCACTGCTATGGAGGATGTGTATTTCTTGATTGGGCTCCCATTTCGGGGTGTTCCCCTACCAGAGGAGCCAGTGCTACCGAGGGATATGGCCCTAGCAACCATTGGCCGGAGATACTGTTCAGGTCAGAACTTTATGTCGGGGACAGTTGTGAGCATTGGGTCGATAGATGCCCTGGCACATCGTTGTATAGAAACGATGATTGTGAGAGTATATGGGTCACTGGAAACCCAGCAAATCAGTGGGGGCCATCTAATGGTGATGGAGAGAGTACTAGTTGGTTAGAATTTTGCCTGGGGCCTGACACTGCATGCCAGGATGGTAGGGTAGTTGGACCACTGTCGGTCCACGGATACAGGGGAGTTTGCCTTCGGGTCTATCCTAGTGGCTTGGTTTCTGGAGAGGGTGTCGATGTTTCACCCTAGGATTTTATTGGGTGCACCTGGGGCATGAGAGCCGCGACTGCGGTGATGGTCGACAGTGTTGCTTCACCATGGTGGTGGTGAGGGTGGCCACTTCTTCATGGCAGAGGTGGTGCAGGTATGGCGGCAGATGTCGTAGGTGATATTATGGTACCCCTATGTCGGGGTTGACTTCTGAGATGATCCGGACATGGTGCTATCTCCAAGGGAGGTGTTTGATCGTCGAGGTATGGTGATTGAGGATGCTAATATGTATGTTTTTGTGTTTTTATGAGATAGCATGTCATATGTATATGATAGAGATGTTGATACTATATATTGTTTGTTTACATGTGTAGATGTGGCACCTCGCGGGCGCGAGGTGGAGTTGCATAGAGTGCCAGAGAGACCGTCGCGGGGAGAGAGACATCGGTGTGAGGACATCGCGGTGTGACTATCTAAGCTAGAGAGGGCAGCGAGGAGGCGTCGGTTTGATGACCCTGGTGCTAGGCCATCACACGCTCCTCCGGCGGCTGTCGGAGTGGATTTTGAGGACATACGTCATCGTTTGGAGACGGTGTTATAGGATGTTCCTAAGGGCATATGGTCTCACATCCAGGATGAGGATTTCCTGGAGCAGTGTGTGGGGGTGCCGCCACTATGGCAGGCCATAGTACGACGCACAATAGTGGCTACTGCGATGACGACCGGATGACTGTCACCGGGGCAGGAGGGGCCGGTAGGGGGGGGACCACCAGCTCCTGGGGCAGGAGGTGGTGGGCCACCACCGCCTGAGGGAGGAGCATGTGGTGGCGCTCTAGAGGCACCATGAGTGGTGCTCTTATGCATTGATGTATAGATATTTTTTGTATATAGGCTGGTGAGCCCATTTTGTACCGAGATGTTGCATTGGCCTGCGGCTACTTGTATTTTTTGTATGTAAACATTCGAATGGCACTGTGGACCTTTATATATACATGAGTATACATGTTTTGAGATCTATGTGGTGTTTACATGTTGTTTGTTAATGTTTTGATGATGTCTATTCTATATATATGATGTGACAGGTTTTTTGATATGTTTATGTATGTGTAGAGGTAGCTTGATGGAATATATGCCAATCTAACACTATGTTCACTATGTTATCTGTAATTTGATTCAATTGTCTTGGAATGTGTGTAAATGTAATGGAATCAAAATGTCGAGATAAAAGCCTAACCTGCAGGTATTTGCGAAAGAGGCAAGGATCATGGACACGGTACACATTGTTGAGCTGGAGTACGACTAGTTGAGAGTGAAGAAAGACGCTAAGGTGACGAATACGATGATGTTGGGCATCGGCCAGGAGGCCAATGATGGCGGTGTATTCGACTTGGTTGTTGGTTGCTGAACCCAAACATATGCCACTCGAATGGAGCATGTCATGTGAGGGGGTGTAGAGAGCCCAAGTAGCCGAAGTGAGATTTTGTGTCCAACAGCTGTGGTAGGCTGGTGGAGGAAGCATCTGTCAAAAGCACCAAGGATAGTTTAGATGTGAGGGAGGGAAAAAGACTAAAAACACTATAAAAGAAAATAACCTAAAGTAGAATGACTACGTTTAAGCGTAAAATTTCTTGAGATACAACCCGTTGACAGGTTCTTTGAGAGAGAGGCCTTTGGGGGAGGCTAGGATGTATGCGCCTTTGGTGAGGCAATGTTGGATAATGTATGGGCCATGCTAGAGTGACTCGAATTTGTCATGGCCAAAGGTATCATGAGCAATATCGTAAGCCAGGATGAGGTTGCCTTCGCGAAATGAGCGAAGGTTGACATGGCGATAAAAGGTAGCCTTGGATCATTTTTTAGCTGCCTCGTTGTTCTGTAAGGGAGATCGACGATTTGCATCCAGAGACTCTAAGTTCAGCAAGCGCTGCTCCATTGGAGCAGTGTCGGGTAATAGCTCAATTGCGGTGCGTAAGGTGGGAATTTCGCACTCGATGGGAAGAGTGGCCTCAACCCCATGGACTAAATGAAATGGTGTGAAACCAGTAGTTGTTTTCATAGTCGTTCGGTAAGCCCATAGCACAGAAAATAACATATGATGCCAATTGGTTTTATGTTTATTAATCGTGCGTTGTAACATGGTCTTGAGGACTTTGTTAACTGCTTCAACCTGTCCGTTAGACTAAGGATAATATGGTGAGGAAAACTCGTGAGAGAATCCTAACCGAGATGAGAGTTCGATGAAGATCTCATTCTCAAAGTGTTTCCCATGATCGAAAATGAGTTGGAGAGGTACGCCAAGGTGGGATATGACATGGTTAAAGAAAAAACACGTTGCAGTGTCAGTGGTGTCGTTGAAGGTGGGAATAGCTTTTGCCCATGTGGTGAAGTAATCAATGATGACAACGATGTATTTGTGACCATTGCTGGAGGGGGGATTACAAGTCATGAAGTCGATGCCCCATTTACAAAAAGGGCCGGCAGTAATGACAAGGTGAAGAAGAGTGGGGGGAGATCGGGATTTATTGGCGTAGAGCTGACATTGCTCACATCATTTTACGGCATGAATGCAATCATGAAACAAGGTAGGCCAAAAGTAATTGGCTCGGGTAATATTTTGATCAGTGGATATGCCCGAAAAATGGCCCCCACATGCGCTGTTGTGGCAGTCGTTTAAGACTCTATCAGCCTCGTCAAGAGTCAGGCATCGACGAAGAATGGTGTCGACTCCCCGTCGGTATAGGATGTCTCCAATGAGGAGGTAGCAGGGGGGCTAATGGTGAATATGACGACGATCATCTCAGGAAAGGTGGTTACCAAACTTTTGAGTGTGGAGATAGATGAGGAGGTCGTCGTACCAAGGATCATCCAAAGTGATGTAAAAGAGATGTTCATCAGGAAAGTCGGTGTTGACGGGGGCATGAGTGGTTTCAGAGGGGAGGGATGTGACAAGTTCAGCGGGAAAGAGGGCCTTCTTACTCTTAGGTGTTGAGAACTCGAGGTCGTACTCCTGAAGGATAACGATCCATCGAGCGAATTGTCTATTGACTTGCCGACGACTGAGCAAGTATTGCATAGGGTTGGAATCTGCGACAACCTTTGTTGTGTGAAGCAGAATGTAGTGGCACAGTTTCTGGACTGCGAGGACAACTGCAAGAGCAAGTTTCTCTTCATGTTTATACTTCAAGGGTGGCCCTGAGAGGTTTTTACTAACTTAATAAATGACATGCTTGTGATTGTCATCGCCTAGATGGACGAGAACGCCTGCTACTGATACAGCTGATGCTGATATGTAGAGGATATAGTCACGATTGTAGTCATGTGCACTAATTAACGGTGTGTTTGAGAGTGTTGTTTTAAGATCGTCAAATGACTATTGGGCATGGTCGTCCCAGTGAAATGGGATGTCGTTACGTAGTAAGTGAAGGAAACCATGTGCACGTATGGCATAATCTGGGACAAAGCATCTAAGAAAGTTATCTTTGCCCTGTAGGCTCTGAAGTTGTCGTAAATTCCGAGGAGGTGGAATTTTGGTGATAGCTTGGACTTTGAGGGGGTCCACGGTAATACCGCTTTGGGAAACAATAAAGCTGAGGAGGTTCCCTGCGGTGACACAGAACACACACTTGAGAGGATTCAAGCAGATGTTGTACCGACGACACCGTTGAAAGACGATTCGTAAATCATCAAGATGTTGGGTGCGTTTCTTGGATCGGGTCATGAGGTTGTCCAAGTAGGCAAGGATGATATGAGCCAAATCATGAAAGATGTATGTCATAGCCCGCTAGAAAGTTGCACCAGCATTCTTTAGGCCAAAAGGCATGACACGATATGCAAAAGTACCCCAAGGGGTAGTGAATTCGGTTTTATACTGATCGGCAGGGTGAATTTGAATTTGATTATAACCAGAGAACTCATCCATAAAGGATAGAGCCTCGTGGCCTGTGTAGTCGTCGATAATTTGATCGATGAAAGGCATTGGAAATTTGTCTTTGGGACATGCGTGATTGAGATCGCGAAAGTCTGTGAAAACGTGGATAGTGCCATGTTTTTTGTTAACGGGTACGGGGTTGGAAACCCATGAGGTATAGGCGATGGGGTAAATGAACCCGGCAGTGCGTAACTTGTCAATTTCGACTTTGATAGCCACAGCTTTGGATGGGTGTAGTGGTCGTTATTTTTGACGAACTGGTGTAATGTCAGGCCAATTGTTGATGCGATGTTCGACAATAGAGGGATCGAGGCCAGGCATTTCCGTGTATGACCAGGCGAAAATATCCCTATATTCCTGGAAGAGGGCTTTATATGCACTGATTTCCTGAGGAGTGCAAGCAGCTCCAATGGTGATTTATTCGATGATGCCATTTTTGATGGAAATGTCGATCTTAATGGTGGGGGAAATGTTGGCCATGTTGCCTTCTTCAAAAGAATCAGGGGCAGAAATGGGATTTTTGAACCAGTCGATAGGCCCTGATGGGATAAAATCCTTGGTTTCGACCGCGTAAATGTGGTGTTGGTTAGGAGGCGTGGAGGCTTCCTGTGGAAGGAAGAGTGCACGGTGGTGTAGCACATCCCAGGGAGAGTCTGGGTGATTTAACTCTTTGAGTATTTCCTCATCGCATTGGAAGCACCAGGAATACAAGGGGTCATGAGGAGTGATCTCAATGACATTGGTCGTGTGGTTGCCCTCTGGTGAGGAAGAAGCGGGGGGAATAATGTTAGGAGATGGTGAGGGTTCACTCGACATAAACCATATATTGAAGTATTGAGGGGTAGCCGTGGTGGTTGGGTGTAAAATGTTTATAGGGGAATGAGCAGGAGAGTTGGGGGGGTTGGGGGTGAATCCTTAGATACGTCATCTAAGAACCATGGAGGCATTGGGAGGGCCTCAGGTTTGGGAGAAATGACATGAA
This sequence comes from Picea engelmannii, assembly GCA_009831015.1. NCBI lineage: Eukaryota > Viridiplantae > Streptophyta > Pinopsida > Pinales > Pinaceae > Picea > Picea engelmannii. The sequence goes on from ML805615.1 coordinate 120,346, forward strand.
AATATACTAGTGACGAGGTAATGTCAATTATCATCTCTACGGGCCGTTGAAGAAGGGTCAATTGGTGTTGCCTGTATTCAAGGATCATAGGACACTGGTATGTAAAATGAGCTAATGAATCACAGAGAGAGAAAGGACATCTCATACGTTCATTGACTGAAGTGGTGGCATACCAGATGTCAGTGATATTGGTGGAGGAGGACATAGCAGGACTGGGGTTGCTCTGGAAGTTCTGGCGTACTGCGGCTAATGTCTGCTGAAAGCGTGGCAGTGCTAGGAAATGGTGGGTATAATGGCCATATTTTGAACATATAGCACAAGCGTATTTGGTCTGAAATCCTTTACTACTGGAAGGGGGGGTGGTAGTGGCGGGACTAGCTGTAGTGGCGAGTGTTGGGGCAGTTTGATTGAGTGGAATCAAATTTTGTAACTCTGGTAGAGACGGGCAGTTGTTGGTTTGGTGTCCCTCTTTCTCACATAGTGCACAAGGTGGTGCGATGCATGGAGGAAGTGGAGTTGTGGGCTCCTTCTTCTATCTCCTAACCCCAGCTGTGGCAGGGGGGTTAGTGAGTGAGGGTGTGGTGGGAGTAAGTATGGGAATCGTCATGGGGATTCCTTCTATTTGGGGGGGAAGGGATGGTCGAGGGACCATCTTTGGTGGGTGTAAATACCAAACTGGGATTGCTAACACCATATTAGGTAGTGTGAGCATTGCGGTTACCTAAAAATATTTGATACCTGGTGGAGGGTAAAAGAAGGGAATTTGAGTGATGGCTTGGGGAACTGTCTCCCAAACTGGGATATGTCCTTGGGGAGAGGTGGAATCNAAGGGTAACCTCTGTGTGAGTTTTGTTAGATGATACGATGCATACTTGATTGGAAGGGTAATGGAGTGGTGGTTCTCCATGGTATGTTCCTAACAAAGAAGGATCTTTAAAAATCCCAGGACCCATCTCGACCAGTGGATATGTGTTGTGGCTTGTGTGGATGAGTGGAAGAATGTTATCAATCTTGGCAGAGGGATTAGACTCATAAAGTGAGACTTGGTCAATAGTAATGATCTTCCCATTGTGGGGGAACATCATTGTCCGAAAGACGGAAGATGCCACTACCTTCATAGCGTACATGTAGCTACAACTAAACAGGATATTATAATCGAGAGGGGCATCGATAACTTCGATATCGATGAGAATAGTCTTGCCCCCGAGTTCGATGGGGACATTTTGGAAGAGCCCTTCAGGAGATGATGGTTGTCTGTCATAAGCTCGTAATGTGATGGAAGAGGGTATGAGTTCCAGGGAACCAAGTTTCTACCATACCGTTTTGGACATAATGCATGTAGATGCACCTTCATCGATGATACACTGATGAACTGTGATGTTCCGTATTTTTACTGGTATTTGGAAAGTGATCAAGGCGGGAAGACGAGGTTCTCTACTGTCAAGATCAAAGGTGATGAGTCGAGTATCTGCGGGGTCAACTGCCCCCAAGGCGAAAAGTAATGATTTCCGCTGATTAGGACAAGTCTGGAAGACCTCCAAAACTGACATGGCAGTCGGGGATTGCGCTAAGTCGTCTACCAAACTATAGTTATGAGCTTCCCTAGCATGTGGGTTTTGGACATTCCTGCGCAATGGGATGCGAGGGATGCGAAGCGGTGGTTCGGCGGAAGGGTGAGGAATCACCAACGGGGGTCCCGTCGGTGTAGGGTTTGTCTCTAGAGGGATGGGAGGAGACGCAGTGGGTGCATGATATTGACGATAACACATTTGCAGAAGGATTTCTTCCTCACTAGTGAGGAGAATTATGTGATTCGCTAGATTGTTGGGGTTGAGGTATTGTCCCACCTGAGGTGGGGGATGTTGTGTGTCCTGTTGGGTTTTTATCACAACTTGATGTGGAATAGGATTTTGTAGCATGGCAGGCAGGGGTTGTTGCACGTATTATTGTGGTGCCTGCTGAGGGGCAGGTGGTGTTGGAGAATGGGGAAGACTGTCAGAGTCTTTGAACCATTTGAAATCAACAATTTGGGGGAAATGATGAGTATAATGGCCGAACTCACCACAAAGGGCACAAGGGAAGATGGTTTTAAATTATTTTTATTTCTCCCTTGGCGTTTATTATTATTTCCCCCTTGGGGGTTTTGGTTCCCTTGGTTCTAGTTTCCCCCAGTGGATTGGTGTTGTGGGGGTTGATTCCCTCCTTGACCTGGGTTGTTGTTATTCATGTTCCGTCCTTTCTTCTTGGTGTTGTTCGACGGATGGGTTGGATTGGTTGTATTCAACTGTTCGAAATTTTGGTATTGCTGAACAGCATAGGGTTGAACAAAATTCACCCCCGCATGGGGATGTGGGGGAGTGATTGGTTGTGGGGGACCATGAAATGGGAAGTATGGATTATGTGGTGGTAACGATCCATAAGGTACATAGGAAGGCGTAGTTATTTCTCTAGTACTATAAGCTGAGGTAGAGGGGGTACCAGAGTTTGTTTGAATAGGTGGATGTATGGGGGGTGTCGGCGGTGGTCCACTGATGGGTGGAGGTATAGAAACAGGGTATGGTTGTTGATAAGGGGGTGGGGGGTAATAATAAGTGCCCCCATATGCTAGTGGGTATTGAGGTGTTCCATACATCGGTGGTGGTTGGGGTTGTGGACCGTGGTGAGTGGTGGTACCAATCATTCCATCTGCTAAGTGAGACATCCTAGGTTTGTCTTGGCCAAATGGCACAGATTTTGGAAGATCATGAAGTACAGTGTATAAGTACCCTGACTATGCATAGATGAGGTCATACTGTTGGTCCTTACTGATGGCTTCCTCTTCAGATTGAGGGAAGGTGGAAGCTACATCCTTACCGAGGAGAGAGACAAGTGATCTAAGAAACCAGTCGAGACACTATTGCTTGGTGGTTTCTACTTTGCACAAACTACGTCACCTACGCCACTCGTGAATGTGGTCAGTGATATGTGTGGTTGAGGTTTGTTTGAAATTTGAAAGTAGTTCTAGACCATTTTCGTGGCGGATGGGTAATTGGAAGAAGGTTAAGAAGGCTTTGGCCAATGACTCAAAAGTTGCGTGGGACCCTGATTTTTCTTCTACATACCATTTGGTTGATGGGCCAGTGAGTGTGTGTTGAAATAATCGTAGTCTGATCGAATCATCCATAATGTTATTGGAGGAGCACCATAGGTGAAAGGTCATGACATGGTTGGCAGGGTCATCGCCTACCTTTCCTTCAAACTTTGGAATGTCTGAAGGTAGTTTGGTGGGCATTACAGGCCATGTGGGATCATGCAATATAGGATCATTGGTGAGTTTGTTGAGATCCAGTATGTTGAGAGAGGCCAAATATGGCATTTGTAGTGGGGGGGGAGGATTAGCTCCGGCCATGATGTGTTGTTAATCTGACCCTTGAGGTGGGCTAGGTGGGTTGGTGATTCCTCCTTGAGAGGAAGTGGGTCCCCCGCTTCTGTGTAAAGGAGAGCGAGTGAACGGATGACCTTGGGAAGTGGACCCAAGTAATGTAGAACCAAGCAAAGTTGATCCTAAAACAGTAGCACTCATAGAAGTGTGTGAAGGAGGTGTCGATGAGTGGGAAAGACCAGACACTCCCCCTAATATAGGAGGGAGGTTTAGCAAGAATCATGAACGACGGGGGTTCTGTGGTTCCCCTATGATGTCCGACTAGCTGCGTGAATGTGTACAAAAAGCGGTGAGAGTAATATAGAAACAAGAGCCTTTGCATTGAATGCTTTACACAATATATATCCAAATCAAACTGTAATCAGATGTGCATCATACATAAAATGTTTTGAAAAAGAAGCATATATGTGGGTAAGTGGGTTTTATCCGTGTGGGGAATCAAAATAAATCAAATGCTTGTGTCCTAGAAGACGTAACGTCCTTCCTCTCAAATAGAACTAGACCTTCCAATAGTACTCAACAGTGGGGTCTGAAGTCACTGGAAGAGAAACTAGTGAAGGATGAAATAATTGGTTATAATGAGGGGTAAAGGGGGCATATCCTGAAAGAGCTGGTGATATTTCCCAATATCCACACAAAATCCAATCAATGTGCAATTGCAGCCCACAATTGCCACCTAGGTAGATGTCCTAAAATTGGTCACTAGGTACCTCAGTCAAAGTGCAGAATTTAGATTTTCGACCTAAGAAATGGGTCACGGGATGGATCTTGTCCAAGAGGTGGGTGCCTCAAGGGGGGACGCACAGAACAACCGAACCTCGGCCTTCAACCCTTCACGGGTATCTCCCTGCCTTATGGTATTAGGAACACTTGACTTGGAGGATTTTCAGTTCCCTATTTGACAACTTCTATGGTTTTCACAATGTGAGAACCAGATAACGGGGAGTTATTTGGATGCCTATCCCCGAAATCCTACCTAGACTAAAAAATTTATTTTGGCACCTTCTGTGGAGGAAAACTTAGTGAGTTTTTAGAAAGATTTTAGATGTAATTGTTTTGGGAGGTTGGGGGTGCAAACCAACCTCGTTGATTAAAATGGGAGTGGATAGTTTCGTCAAGAAAAGGGTAGGGTATTTTCGGAATCCCTTTGGAGGAAACTTACTTTGACCTCCACATTTCAAGAAGAATCTATGTGAGTGATAAGTGACTTTTGTGTGTGAGTGAAAGTGTGCCAATTTTTATTGAATTAAATGTCACCTTGCTGCATGTGGACTTCGCTTGGTCCTTACAAGTGTTTGATTACCTAATTAACTGAGTGTCTTTGGTACAACCTTGCGTAATTCAAAAGTCCCTAGGAAGCTAGCATGTGGACATGTGGGTCCATTACTATCCCTTTAACTCCCTATTGTGATGTAATCTAAGACAATCTTTGAAACTATCCTAGATTGATCATGTGGACATGTATGGGCCCATTACAAACCTTTAAACTTTCCTAGTGTTTTGATCTAAGAAAGCAAAATTCAAACACTATCCTATCTTTGTAGCATGTGGGCATGTATGGGCCCGTTACAATATTAAGATGCATTTGAAAAAGTAAACTAAGAGGAGTCCCAAGAAGGGTTGTTGTCCTCTCCTAAAGGTTTTAATGTTCTTAAGGGAGATGAAATCGTTTCACAATCTTTTTCTGATTCTCAAGATCGCTTGGAGGCGCGAGAGAAGAGCATACGAAGTGATTGTTACTCAACTTCTAGTCCCAATGTAAGTTAAATGTGATTAAAACTGATTTCCAACTTATCTTGTGAGTCAAAACAAGCCATCCATGTGGCAAAAATCAAAGAAGGGAAATTGATTTTATCCTCCTAAGTGCTTATGTGTTTTTGACTAACCCCTTTATATGATGAGGGGACTAAGTGTGGTGCAGCTTTAAAACATGCCTGAAATCATTTTTAAGAAGGAAAATGGCCTTCCCCACATCTCAACAACTTTACAATGTGAATTTTTGCACAAATGCACAGGTCTCAGTGGAGACAGAGGCGCACAGAGCGCATGCGTGCGAATAGAGACAAGTCAACAGGCGCACGTGCGCAGAACAGAACCGTGAATCAAGAGCATGTGTGCACGATGCGTGTCTGTGGGCCTAAAAACCTGTGCATATATGACACATGGCCAAGAATGAAAAGTCTGGATGGATTTCTCTCAATTCAACTTGGAATTGGCTGAGTGGCAGGTCAGCTTAGGCTAGTTAGTGTACCTGCAAATTAAACAAACTAAAATAAGAGCAAGAAAAACCCAAACGGGGTAGGAAATTGATACCTTTCCCCAGTGGAGCCGCCAATATGTTGCGCCTCTTTCGTCACCTTAGTGAGCAAAATAGAGCTTCTTGCAAGCTCAGTTGGGTCTTCTGAGCAGGACAACTGCAAAGAAAAGAGTTAGGGAAAGAAAATAAAAGACTACAATTAAGAATTAAACTAAGAAATGCAATAACAACTAAATTCATGAGCATAGGGACATAGAAACAAAAATAACCATAAGACCCATGTCACCAATGTTGAGGCTGATCTATTAGTGAAACAATACACCAAAAAGAAAGGGGACTATGACTCCCTTCTTCCTCCAAGGGAGGGCTCTTGGACCCCCACTAGCTAGCTCTTCTTACAACAAAGAAAAATAGAAAATGATGAAAGAACTCTTTACAAATCCACTCAATGGGTGAGATGGATTGTCCAATGCAATGGTGATAATATGCTCTTGACAAGGATGGAGTCCTCAAGAGAATAGAGGCAGCATAACATTACTTTGAATTCCTTGAAAAATGAGGTGCATTTGTGGCCTTTTTATAGCACTCCTTTGGGCTATTGTTTAACTTCTTTGTAGTGTGAAAAGAGGCCAATTAGGGCATTCTTAGGTCTTTGACCAGCCCTCCAGTCAGATCCAGTCCAGATTTGAGGGTCAAATCGACTTGGGACCTAAACCATAAGTGGGTGGGAGGCCTACCACTCTCATAAATGCACCATTTAGCAGGTGCGTGACTTTTTGCGATAACAATCACACATCGTGCGCATGTGCACGATTTCTTTGTTCTTGTTTCGCGCATGTGCGCGCGTGCCCAATGTTTGCATAAAGCTCTTCAATTTTTCACTACTTTGTATAGTTTTTGACCCTTTTTATTAATGCTTTGGTATTAATTCAGGTCCATGGATGACTTCATCATTGTTTGACGATGCTGAGTTATTGTAATCATGTGCAAACGAAATTTCAATGATAACAATGCATACATTTGGAAATAACTGTAATCGATTGATATCTATTAATTCTCCTTAAATTACAGTGGGATTCGATCCTATCCCCTCCCAAGTCCATTATTCCCTTGCAAATTGAAATCACAATGAGTGGGCTAGTAGAGTTTATGAAATTCAAATTTCAATCCTTGTGGCATTTACAAAATTTAAGATTTAAACTTACATGGAATCAATTATTAAATATAGGTGCATCCATCCATATTAAATAGGCACATTGGGATGGGGTCATTCATATGACATGGGTTCCTAGGCTCAGGGGTTTTGCAGAACAATGGGCATGGTAACGTCTAACATGTGCAAAACCACTAAACTAAGAAATTTTGGGCCATCAAAAAGTGATTTCCGGAGAGATGTTATGCCCATGGGGTTGATAGTGAAGGAAGGTGTCAAAAGGCCTCTTAAAAAGGTTTATGAGGAGTGCTTAATTATCACCATAGTTTTTTCACCTAATGGGGTGTTAGTTGAAAGGGGAAACTCTATCCACTCATACAATATTTGCTCACATTGTTTTGAAAGAGAGCATTAAACTTTACACTATAATGAATGCTCCACCAACTACCATGATTAAGGAGACTTAGCTAGATCTTCTCTTCTTTGACAATAATACTAAAGGTAAATATGAAAGATGGTGATGAATGTGGAAACACATTCCCCAAGGAGGCATAACTAATGTTGGTTATAAAAATCAATGTTTTATGTTGTGTACATTAATGGTCTTCTGTAATTTGCTATATATACACATTGTTTATTCATTTCATGGAGATTCAGTCCAAGATGATTTTTCTCCCACTTCATTGTACATTCTTATGAATATGTCATGGCATATAAATAAAAACAAATTTATAATTTTAGTTTAGAGTTAGACATTTTCTTCCTACTTGTCTTGTGTTAGAGTTAAGTGATTTACTAACTTCAATCTTATCACATGTCCTCCACGTATGAATAAAATTACTTTAAATCTTTATTGTTTACCTCTTCTTACTAACCCACCATCTCTATTAGCATCATATTTCCTAGTTTGATTCACATTATGGGAACTACCTTCACCTTCTTCAAACTTCTCTCTACACATTGTTATTCCATCCTTACATTTAACCTTTGTA
>ML805616.1:56798-82261 GCA_009831015.1 Picea engelmannii
ACAAATTCCATATCTCTACATACTCAATAGATAATGGGTTGGTCATATCCAAGGTTTATAATCATGTGTTGGGTCAACATAGTCCATCAATTCACTTATGTTGTTGTATGGAACATTTACACCATCCATAGAAAAGAGCCCCAACCCATGTAAATTAGATGGAGAAATTCAATATGTTTTCCTATTGATAAAAAAACTGGCATCCAACTCATTTTGTGTTGGACACAAAGGTACGATATTGGCATTGATGTCAATAGGGTGTAGAAGAATCCAGTATAAATCCAAATCTCAGAAGGAAGAATGTTAATTGAAGCTCATAATAAATGACGCATTTGAAATAACATAGGAGACAAAGCTATGTGAGTGAAGAAATCCTTTTGTAAAGGATCGAGTTACATGATCCGTTCATTCTTATTTCGGGACAATTCAAGATCGTTAGATACAGGTGAAGTCAGAGGTCTGGAAGGATAAAATCTCAACCGTCATATCTGAAGCAGGAGCTTCGGATGGTTTCCCATCCATTAGATCAAGATTTGATCTAGAATGGAAATATTCAAACCGTCAGATCACACTTAATGAAGAAGGTGGTCAACTCTGACGCTGGCCACTACGATGAAAAGGAGTCTAAAAAAGGTAAGTTTACCCAAAGGATGGAGCCCTGAAGTCACAAAATCCCTTCGACCATCGGATCAGAGGAAGAATAGGAAATCATGTCAACCATTGATCTGAAGTGAAAATATTCAGAGCATGCTAAGGAAGAAGGTGGTCAACTCTGGTGATAAAAAACTCAGATAAACTAAGAACTCTTGAACCCTAGAGTTCCAGAATAAACTAAGTCCATAGGATCAAGACAGTTGAAAATCTATCGTGGTATATCTATTCGGCACTTCGACAATAATCGAAGGATGGTATAAAAGTGCCAAAACTCCCGAAGCCACGAAGTAAGACATGTGGCAAAAAAAAAATATGACACGTGGCCCAATCGGCTAGTGACAAGTGTCAAGTTATATTTGGCACATTAGGTATACAAAAGTCATGAATCAAGGTGACACATGGTAGACACTCAGCTAGTGCCACATCAACATTGATGTCAATAATCTACGTCACTCCGAGACTACATCTTCTAGGGATATCCATCTTCTCCTACTAGCAAAACTACTTTAAGCGTCGAAGGCTGAAGTCACAAATAACCAAATATCCGTAGACCGCGAGCTCCTTTGTGCCTAAGTCTACAGCCCTAGCTCCTGGACATGTGAAGGTTATCAAGAAGGGAGTGGTGATACACTCTTTGATGGAATTTACTCTGAAAGAAGTGGAAGGCTGTAAAGGAATGAGTTCTGAAACACCGAAGTCCCGAAGTAAATGAGAACCGTCCATCTCAAATGCTCAAATAAAACACGACTGTCAATATTCATAAGTGATTAAGCACTCATTTGGATTAGCTCTTATTCACCGCCTATGGTCATATGGAATAAAGGTCCTGAAAGTGCATCTATGTGAATTTTAACATACATAGGAAGAATTTTTCTCTGCTAGAAAAAAAATTTGAACCAGACAGGATCTGGATTTTGTCCTGATTGATATTAAGTGATCAAATACATTCAATGCATTGGAAAGCTAATTGAAAAGATCAAATATGATCTGTTAGAGAACTGGGAACACAACAAAATATTAAGAATGAAATAAAGAGGCAAGGGATCAAGTTAAAAGAAATTGATCCATACCTGTGATCAATTTATGAAAATCCCTCTTACTAAATTGAAAATATTTCATGTTAATGTGTGAATAATAATAGAGGAAGATATTAATTCTAAGTTAAAATAAAAATGTTATTATTGTTAATTTAAATGAAGAGGTGCAATGGTCCAAACAAAGGGACCCAATTCTTCACACTCACACTAGTTGGAAGACTATATAAGAAAGAAATAACGATGAAGAAGAAGTGTCTCTACAGTCCAGATAAGAAGACCAAAAGCAGAACCAGAGTCCCAAGAATAAGAAATGACAATACTTATGCAGTGAGGGTGGAAGGGAGGAGAAAGGAAGGATTTATATCCTTTACTAAGTAAAGTGTGAAATAAGGGAGTTAGTGCTTCCTAGGGTTGGTGCCCTAAAGACAAGGGAGTTGGTGCTTCCTAGGGTTGGTTCCCTAAAACAAGGGAGCTAGTGCTTCTTGGGATTGGTTCCCTAAAGACAAGGGAGTTGGTGATTCCTAGGGTTGTTTCCCTAAAACAAGGGAGTTGGTGCCTCCTAGGGTTGGTGCCCTAAAGAAGGGGATTGTTATAGCAATATTTGCCTCACCATTTCTATCTTTCACAAAGGGCCTTTTTCCATTTCCCTATGCAGACTTGTCATCCCTTTTTGATGAATCCAGAGCTAAAATATATACATTTTTCCACATATACGCTCCCTATCTGTTATACAATATGCGTATACTCTTGTTGCTCCACTACATCTTGTGTACATTGGGATTTGTGCCAAAAAATAAAAAATGAGGTCGGGTTTCCATGTCACGACAGGAGATCTTTGATCCTTAGCCTTCCACATACTAGAAATGTTCCAACTCAACCCTTCAGTTGCATTCTGAAGGATATAAGAGAACAATTTCTAGCTATGGAAAAGAGGATAAATCATTCAACTTTGAGTGCAAAGTTACTCTGGAGAAATTACTTCATATTGAGTCTACATCCCTTCGTCCCTCAAGTCTAAACACAGTGTTCATCCCCCACGCTCTTTCCCTATTGTTGAGAGGACCTCATTTCCTCTTTCCTATGAGCTCACCTTTGGTGGAGGATTGAAGTGGTGGAGACCCATTTGGAAGGAACTTGGTTTCTTGGTTTCAAACCGTGCTGAAACGGAAGTCTGTAACGTTGTCACTTCCGTTGATCAATTGTTAATAGAAATACTCCTTTCCTGTCCTATTGGTATCTTGCAAATATATGATTACTATCCATGGGCATGTTTGTAATGTTTATTAATGGATTATGCTATATGATGTGCTAACCACTTTTATATTATCACTATATACTTGCTCATTTTGTTTATTGAGAACTTCTTGCAGGTATAAAGCTTTGGGTCAAAGTGCTCAACGGTGGAACAACATCAAGTGTTGGATAGAGGTAGGCTTCTTTCTTGTCTTGCACATTAGTTTGTATATCATATGTTGGAATTGAGTTGATTTCTGCATTCATACCTGTCTGTTGTGGTTTATCCTTGGCCATAGAGAGTTTTTCCCTCGTAATAGAAATGGCGACTCCATTGGGGAGAGATCTTCCTTCTAAGGGTTGAAGTACTTTTTCTTCTTACATTGCTCTTTATCCTTTGTGTTTCTTGTCGTATAACTACTTGACAGATTCTGTTCACTCTGAGTCTAAGATTTTAGCCTTTTGCCCCTGCCTAGCCTTGTTTTAAAGCACATACGCCCTTTTTTCCTTGACAGTCACGTATACACACTTGCTATCTCTCTGCAAGATGCGTATATATGCTCTATTCTCCTAAACAGTCGCGTATACCACTTTCCCTTGCCTTTTTTCTTGGTTTAGTGATTGTTGGGTGGAATTTGAAGATTGTAGAGTCTTGTTAGGTCTCTGTAGTACCTGTTGAGATTATCAAGGATGATAGGAAACCTGTTTGGAGTTGAATTTTTGGGCAGAGTCTTTCTCTTTGTTTTCCATTTTTTATTTGTCCTTGTTCTCTGGGTTGTTTGCTTGGCTGCTTGGTATTCTGCTCGAGTTATTTCTTTTATACACAGTAGAATTTATATATTAGGTTGCTCATCAGTCCATGCATTTTCTTTTTAGTATATTGAAAATACAAAAAAATAGGCATTTTTCATTAGTTGGCATTTTTTTTCTTGGAATCTTTATCATTAGCTTAGCACATTTAGCGAAAGATTGAATTTTACTTCTGAATTGCAGAGTTGAAATTGAAGACTACATTGTTTTTATCATCATATCATTCATTGAAAAGTTAAAGATAGACTTTGCATTATATTTATATTTATTTTCTTGCAGAGTCATAATATCATGGGTTTCACTTCCATACCCTTTTGAGTAACCACGACCAATAAAATTTACGCTTTAAACTAAAATTGATTAGTCACAATTTTATTTTTAGGGTGCACAAAATAGCCTAGGATTTAGTGCCTTGGAATAGGATTTTGTGAGTAAACTTCTCCGAGGCAATTAAATCAACATATGTTTCTGAGACATGGAGTTGAGAAGTCCATTGTATAATTGGTAAGATCAAGAGGCTCCATTCACACCGAAGTTAATCACGAGGTTGCACGAAGTTAGTTGAAGGGATAACCCCTGGATACTCACCTAGTGTCAGATATATTTCTGTGGATTTATTCATATTTGGGGATCTTGGTAGTGCCCATACCTCTATGAGAGGTGATGCTTTCAAGGTTTCAGGCTTTTCTACCTTTCCCATACAGTGATCCAGACTTATGACTGTTCACCTGTGCATCGGTTATATAGTGGTTTATTAGTTTCTTGACTTAGGTATCTCATAGGTTACTTGCAGGGGTTATTTTGCTTGTACCCTGAGTCAGATAGGGGTCAGACAACACACAACCTTTATGGAGGATTACCTCTCTGAGGGGTTCTGACCGACTAGTTTTTAAGCCTACAAGGGCCCTTATATCTGATTCTGTTACCTCCAAACATTAGTAGGGAGTCTCAATTCCCTCTTGGACAAGGCATACCTTCTTTAGCAAGGGAGGCCACTCAACCACTTTAGCTCGTTTGCATGCATATTGGTCATTTGACTTTTCTGTATGCCCTTTGACTACTAGTTGGCCCTAGGAGTCTATTTTGGGTTTTATTATCATGGATAGTGGAGTTCCTTCCACTCCTCCATTCACCTCTACCCACCCCATGATGCCTGATCATTTCATGGGAACGAACCCTTCCATTTTTTACAATGGTATGCACAATTACAATGCTCAGTCCGCACCTTGGGTCTCGATTCATTTTTTTGATATGCCTTCCCATGTGCAACCCTCTCCCTGGTCCACATATATGAATCCTAGCATTGGATCTAGGGGCACCATGGCTCTGATTCCTACTTCTTCATTTGATATGAGTCGCGTCCCCATGGGAGGATGGAACCTTCCCCTTTATGGACCCAATACTAGCTATTCTCTTTCAGGAGCCAGTGCTCAGATGGGTGCTTATTCCACTTATTAAACCCCACCTATGTATATCTCATCTTCCATGTTAGTCCCTTTAAACACCTTTTCCATGACAGGTCCTCAAGTAGCCCCAAGTATTTCGTATGGGGAGAATCAATTTTACAGTTCGGGCTACACTCTTTATGAGATCCCTTCACAAGGGGGCAACATATGTCCTCACTCGAATAATTCTTATCCTACCTCAGTCTCTTCATAGACCTCAGTGATGATGCCCGTCCATACCTCTTTGGACCACTTTGGAATAAACTGCCATGTTTTTGGGCAAGGACAGGGAGTACATCAGGATCCTTTCTAGCCTGGAATGTTTTAGAACCAATCTTTCCCTAGACCTTGAAATCAAATACTGCAATCTATCGCTAGCCCAGTCATTGTTAGTCATATTGGTGTTCCATCGCCAACCTCTTCCATTCATGTCGGTGATGGGTCGACATTTTCTGCAAATTATGTCGACAACTCGCTCCCAACCTCTGCCAATTATGTTGGGGGCACCATCCTCTTCACTCTAAATCATAGTTGTGTCACGTCTCCAGCTTCTATTCATCATACATAAGACAACTCTCTTTCCCCGGATAGTCCCATCGAGAAGCCTAAATTCCTTTGCAGGACTTGTGAAGGAAGTCACCTTACTCATTTGTGTCCAGTAACTGTTGGGATACCAAAGGCGTGGGGCTCGCCCAAAAGCCCTTCAGATTCTAAGACACCTATGGTTTCTCCTCACACCACTTCTCCTTTGATGGTCTCGATGGTTCCACCACCATGACCTCCCCCCGACCTCAACCCCTTTTTCAAGGGTAAAACGTCTTTTGCCCCCGTTACTATGCACCCCCTTCAACCTATATTTGAAGAAGTGACCACATCAGTGCAATCTATGGTCAATCCCACTCTCCCTGAAGAGAGTGACGCACCTTCCAGTCATGTCATCAACATTCCAAATCCTTCCTCTTCTGAACAAGAGAGATTTATTCTTCCCCTAAATGCTCTCCCTCCAATTCCCCTTTGATTGGGACGACCTGATGTGGCATCCCATACCCCCACTTATGTATTTTCCACTAAGAGACATTATTCAAACCATAACAGAGACTATGTACTCTGTTAGCACTTTATCCTCCTCGACTTGGAGAGCTTTGGGCTTTCCCAAGCTTTTGTCAACTATCCACAAGGTACTGACTTTCGAAAAAAGACCCAGATGGGAGCCTTGGCCTCCCCCTTTACATGTTGATTAGAACAACAAAAATGAGTCTCAGTTAAGCTATTTTCCGACTCATCTAAAAACTGAAAATATCACCAAGTTATTTGTCCCTTTCACACTTGTTAAAATTGGATTTGAAAGGTCACGAGTCTTAGTTAAGCTCTTTTTCGACTCGCTATCAAAAGTAGAAAAGATTGCCAAGTGAACTTGTCTTTTTCACACTCGTAAATTGGATTTCAAAAGACGTCTATTTGGCACAAGTTTACCCCTTCTTCACACCAAGTAGACTAAAAGATATAAAAAAGGAAAAAAAATTTGGCGTTAAGTTGTGATTGCATCTCATGCCCTCACTTGCAATATTGATATTTTAGTCGGTTCTCGCTTTGCGTTATAAACCATTGCCTAAGCAGTTTGCATCCTCAACCAAGCAGAGCCTTGTTTATATCCTTTGCAATTTGACACCCTATACCCTGGAGGGAACATCACCCAGAGTGTCCATTTCATGCATGCATTTCCTTCCATTAAGCATAAGTATGTTCCACTGCTGGAACTAGTTTTTTCTTACTTGCGACACCCGTTCCCTCCTCTCTATCATAAAATTAATTTGTTATGAAAAAAAAAAGATGGGTGGGAAGGGAGTATTATATTGTAATTGGCAGCAGTCGTGTCACCTTTGAACATAGCACAAAGTTATTGAGTCCTTGTGTCATCATAATTTTGGGTTTAGCATGGCCTTAGGAAGCTGATCTTGCTACAGAGTTTTCTCTGTTGACTGGTTACTCTTCCAGTTCCTATAGACAAAATTATGGATGCCTCTTGCATCTAATTGTCACATCATTGAGTCTATGCTACCAGAGTCCACCACATGTCTCATGCTCTTGTTCAAAGGAAGTCTATCAACCTGTGTCGGCCACTCCTCAGAAATCTTGACTTTGCATGTCAGCCATACCCTCAGTTTGTCTCAGAATCACATGATACTTTGGTCTTATCATGCACACTGGCCCTACTTTCATCATTGGTAGGTCACCTTGAACCCAACAATCGACATTTCATCATTGGTCGTTGACTGGGTGGTTTCCCTTGTGTTCGACGGCAAGACATCTATTCACACTATGGGATTCGTGTAGTGTCTTGGAGGCCATTAACCTTATTAGTGGTTTCCTCGCCTTTGTCAGCAGTTTTTCATCATTGGCGGCTATTCATAGGGTCTTTTTCGTGTACCTCTTGCATTTGGCACATGCGAAAGATGCACAGGGTCATTGGTTCATGAACATGTTCTTCGTCTGATCTCCACCAAATCATGAAGTTCCTGCTTTGTTCCTCGTGTTGAATGATGAGAGATGCCTCAATGCTCTCCTTTCAATGGGTCTCTTTCCATCAACTTCAGCTCATTTATTCTAGATATGGGACCTAGAGTTTTATTAGTATCTTGAGGCTTGCAGTCATTAGTGGCAGGCTCTCTCACCACTGACAGATGAGAATACATCAATGTCTCCTGATCAATGGATTTCTCAAGTGTTCGACATCGAATCATTTTTCACACTTGTAGAAATGTACTCAGTGCCTTGATACCTACTTTCATTATTGGTAGGTTGTCTCATGTTTGTTAACGGTATACCTCAATGACCGATAATCAAATGATGTCTCATCGTGTTCGAACTCAACTCATTTATTCACATGATGTAGACTTGCACCCTTGGCGGATAGTGTAGAAGACTTGAAGACATCACTATGTGGCTGCATCTTTCCTAAGCTGTTGCTTCCCCTTCATTGGACCAATACCTATTTGACTTCAGTGATCGTGGGAGATCAGATTGTACTCTGTGGTATACAAATATCTTCAGATTGATTTTGAGACTGGTTTCACTGGGCCTTGTTCATGACTATGGAAACTTTTGGCATGTAACCGCATTTGTATTTTCCTATTAGTGCCTATGAACACTTGTTTGGTATATTTTCCACATGGATCTGCATTGTATTCTTGGCAGCCATGTATGAAAAGTCAGTACATAATGTAATGAGCAATTGAGTTCATCCAGCTAGTTCTCTAACACTCCATTTCTGGGTTATTTATAATGTATTTCGGCCATCACAGATACTCCTCTGATCTCACACATTAGGGGGCATCTATAACGCAAAATTTTCCTCACCATTGCTATCTTGCACAAAGGTCCTTTTTCCATTTCCCTATGCAGACTTGTCATCCTTTTTTGATGAATCCAGAGCTAAAAATATACATTTTTCCACATATACGCTCCCTATCTGGTATACAAGATGCATATACACTTGTTGGTCCATTACATCTCGCGTACATTGGGATTTGTGCCAGAAAATACAAAATGAGGTTGGGTTTCCATGTCACGACAGAAGATCTCTTATCCTTGGCCTTCCACATACTAGAAATGTTCTGACTCATCCCTTTAGTTTCATTTTGAAGGCTATAAGAGCACAATTTCGAGCTATGGAAAAGAGGGTAAAGAATTCAACTTTGAGAGAAAATTTACTATGGAGAAATTACTTCATATTGAGTCTGCATCCCTTTGTCCCTCAAGTCTGAACACAGTTTTCAGCCCCCAAGCTCTTTCCCTATTGTTTAGAGGACCCCATTTCCTCTTTCCTATGAGCTTTCCTTTGGTGGAGGATTGAAGTGGTGGAGACCCAGTTGGAAGTAACTTGGTTTCTTGGTTTTGAACCGTGCCGACATGAAAGTCTGTAACATTGTCACTTCTGGTAATCAATTATTAATAGAAATACTCCTTTCCCGTCCTATTGGTATCTTGCAAATATATGATTATTATCCATGGGCATGTTTGTAATGTTTATTAATGCATTATGCTATTTGATGTGCTAACCCCTTTTATATTATTATTTTATACTTTCTCTGTTTGTTTGTTGAGAACTTCTTGCAGGTATAAAGCTTTGGGTCAAAGTGCTCAACGATGGAACATCATCAAATGTTGGACCCAGGTAGGCCTCTTTATTGTCTTGGACATTAGTTTGGATAGCGTATGTTGGAATTGAGTTGATTTCTGAAGTCATACCTGTCTGTTGTGGTTTACCCTTGGCCATAGATAGTTTTTCCCTCGTAACAGGGATTTGTGTCTCCTAGAGTTGGTGCTCTAAAAAGGGTTGGTTTCCTGCACTATCTCAGAGTATTCTTTATAAAACCTTGTAATTCCTGTTAATTATATTTATATAATTGATTTTAAATACAATTCCATTGTTGATCCATTGTGGTGATTAATAAAATAACAAAGTAATTGCTAATTGTTTTAAAAAAAGGTAATGTTGATTCACCCCCCCTCTCAAAATTTTCAACAATTGGTATCAGAGAGATTTCCTTCAGCACAGTCTAATAACTGGAAGGTAGATCCTGAAAGAAATGGATCAACAAGAGGGAATGTCTTCCAACAAAGCACCATTGTTTAATAAAGGTGGTTATTCTCTCTAGAAAATAAGAATGAAAAGATATATGTTGGCTCTTGGTTTTGATGTTTGGAAATCTGTTGTAGATGATTACAATGGATCAACTACTCCACCCACATATACTGCAGGAAAGAAGATGTGCAATGACAACTCAAGAGCAGTTGAGGATTGACAAATTCTATATGTGTGAAGGCAATGCATTGTAATTCAACTAAGGAAATATGGGACAAATTGGAGGTTGTATATGAAGGAGATAGAAAAGTCAAGGAAGCCAAACTACAAACCTATAGAGCTCAATTTGAAAATTTGAAGATGAAATAAGAAGAGAAAATTGTTGAATACTTTCATAGGGTAGATGAGATAGTTAACTCAATAAGAGAAGTAGGAGAAGAACTTACCAATAAACCTATTGTACAAAATATCTTAAGGTCATTTACTATGAGATATGATGCCAAGATTTCCACAATTGAATATAGACCAAAACTTGACAAGCTCACAATAGATCAACTTCATGGAATTTTTACAGCATATGAGATGAGAACAGGGAATGAAAAACCATCAAAAGGAGAAAAAAACTTTAAGGCATATGTAGAAACATGAACATATGTCTAATGAATATTAGTTAGACATATCATATGTAGAAGATGGCAAGTTTACAAAGAAACTCCAGAAAGGATTTGGAAGATATAAAGGAAAGTTACCCTTCAAATGTTTCAACTATGGAAGAATCAAACACTTTGCTAACAAATGTCCTTATCCCAAGAAGGAAGATAACTATAATGATCCCAAGCCAATTTTTTTCTTGAAACCACTAACTACCACTGTTGTGTTTGTTGATTATCTGTTGTGCAGGTTTCTATTGATGTTTCGTCCTTAGGGTTTGTTCCAGTTATTTAAATGGTGTTCATACAAGATCTACTCAACACATGCAATATCACAAGAATACTCAGATATGGAAAACATAAGCATAGCTCTRAATTTTATTATGAAAGCATGAACCAGATACAATATAGACAACAGATCTGGAATAATCCTCAGATGGCTCCAATAGATAATATATATGAGTTGCTACAAAATGCTCCCACAATACAAGGTTGCCTCCAAAGGCTAGATAGGAAAYGAAGACAAATACAAAATAGCTCTGAGCCGTATGAATGCCAAACTCCTCAAGATGAAGGATGGCATGCTCTAGTAGAGGGCTAAAACCCTCAATAAATYRGCCCTGATGAAGGAAGACTCCAAATGAGCCCAAAATCTTCCAACTGATAGATCAGGGTGATGAGATCCCCCTCCTAAAGTCTCAGGCCGAAATGCTAAGGCTAACCCCTCCAAATGTTGAAGCCTCTAATGAAACTGCGCCCTCCTGGATGCCTGGAACTCTAGATAACTCATCCCTGTTGAAGTAGGACTCCAAATGCTCTAAACCTCTCCAGGAATATAGATCGGGCTATGGAAAACCTGTAGGAGAAGTTCTAGATCCAGATTCTATGCAGAGCTCCCTAGATCTGAGAAATACTGAATCACAGGACGTCCTCCTTGCCTCCAGGCCATCCCAATTTGTAGCTAAAGATTTGATGGTGATAACTCTTCAAGAAAACCTCCAAAATGATAGTTGAGACCCTACAAGTAGAACCCAAGTGTCGGAATACCCCCAATCTCTCTTGATTGGTTGGATTGATCTCTTCTTCAAATGATGGTGCGCCCCTGCTAGAAATTCCTGAATAGTATGGCCCTGCTTGCTTCCTGAATTGATGAGTGGATCTGTGAAGAGTGTAGAATGGTGTGGGTGGAGTACTTCATCCCCTATACCAAGCTTGGAACAAGGTGAGTGGATCTTTCACCACTGAGTTTCTCACAAGGGTTTGTGACAGCAAAACCCTCAAACTGTATGCTCAAGAGAAATAACAAACAATTACCAAAATCCAGAATGCTCAAGAAGTGCACCCTAGCCTTCTCTTTATACTTTTTCTTCTATTTTCCTGTTGAGTTAACTTAACTCCTAGAGTTAACCCTAACTCTAACTCCATCTCTTTTATTTCTTTGTTGAGTTATCTTTTAATTCCTTTTTCACCTTTTTATCAAGTCAACTTAAGAATATAACCTTAGTTTAGTTGACCTTTCCCCTCAGTGTGAGACTATGGCCCAGTGGGGACACCTAGACCACTAAGTCTTCCAAACCTCTTCCTCAAGAGGTGGGGGACATTACAGTCTCCCCTGCTTGAAATTGCTTGTCCTCAAGCAATTCCAAACCTGTCTCCCATATCATCTATTCATTCTCCCATGTGGCATCCTCAATGGGTAAGTCTTTCCACCTGATCAAATACTCCTTAATGCTTCTCTCCTGGAGATTTTTTTCTCGAACCTCCAGTATCTCTTCCAAAATCAACACAAGTTGTCCTTCTTCATCCATGGGAGGCAGTATCTCAATGGGAGTGATGTGTTGCCCGATGGCTTTCTTTAGGCAAGATACATGGAAGACGTTGTGTATTTGGTTGCCCGGTGGAAGCTCTAACTCATAAGCTACGACCCCTATCCTTCTATTGATCCTGTAGGGCCCAAAGAAGCATGGTTCTACCTTTTCTACTCCGCTTATTTTAATAGAATCCTGCCAATAGGGTTGGAGCCTTAAATAGACTAAGTCACCAACCTCAAAAGTACACTCCACTCTATGTTTTTCTGCTTGGACCTTCTGTCGGCTGTGTGCTCTCTGTAAATGATCCTTCAACTCCTAGAGGATGTCTTGGCTTTCTTGTACCCAATCCTGCGCCATTGGTTCCATGCTATGCCCAAAGGCAATCTCCATAAAGGAGATTGGATCATAGATATATAAAGCTCTGAATGGTGTCATGCCTATGGATACAGGATGGGTGGTGTTGTAGCAGTATTCTCCCAAGTGGAACCATCTGACCCATGCTTTCTGTTGTTCGACTACATAATTTCTGAGGTAGCCTTCCACCCATTTGTTGACTATTTTGGTCTGGCTGTCTGTCTGAGGGTGATAGTTAGTACTAGGGGTCAATGTCGTGCCCACTAATCTGAACAACTCCTGCCAAAACGTACTCATGAACCTTCTATCCCTGTCACTAATAATGGTCTTTGGTAGGCCATGCAATCTGAATATCTCCCTGGAAAATAGTTCGGCCACCTGTGCTGCGTTGAAGTCTGTGGCTATGGAAAAGAAGTGTGCAAACTTCGTCAACCTGTCCACTACTACAAAAATGCAGTCCTTCCCCTGTGCTCTGGGCAAGCCGGTGATGAAATCCATGGATATGCTTTCCCACTTGTGCTCTGGAATGGGCAAGGGTTGTAGAAGTCCTACAGGGTGAGTGTGCTCATCCTTGTTCTCTTGGCATGTAGTGCATTCTTTGACATGATTAATCACGTCTTCCTTGAGGCCCTTCCATGAGAACCTCTCTCTCACTTGTCTGTACGTCTTACCAATTCCCTGGTGTCCTGCCACTGGTGAGTTATGACATGCATGTAATATCTTGGCTTTGAGAGCCGATCCAGGAACCAAGAAAATTCAGCCTTTGTAATAAATGAGGTCCTTCATGAATCTGAATTTATCATCATGTATCTGTCCATCCAATAGCTGACAAGCGAACTGATCCTTTTCATATTCCACCATCAAGTGATCCTTCCAGTCAACTGACATCCCTGACATGGCGAAAATGGATGGCCTCCTAGATAATGCATCTGCTACTGCGTTGTTCTTCCCTTTGACGAATTCAATGTCAAAGTCGTAGGCTTGTATTTTTCTTACCCATTTTTGTTGCCTTTCATTTAAATCCTTCTTCTCCAATAGGTATTTAAGATTGTTATGGTCTGATTTGACCACAAACCATGCACCTACCAAATATTGCCGAAATTTGGCTAGTGCATGCATGATAGCCATCATTTCTTTGTCATAAATGTTGTAAAGAAGTTCAGGGCCCCTGAGTTTCCATCTTTCATAGGAAAGAGGGTGCCTATTCTGCATCAATACGGCCCCTATACCTTCCCCTGAGGCATCACACTCCAAGGTGAAAGGTAGGCCGAAATATGGAAGGGCTAGAACTGGGCAGGTGCTCATTACCTCTTTCATTTTCTCCATTGTGGCTTGAGCCACTTTACTCCATTTGAAGGCCCCCTTTTTGGTCATATCAGTCAAGGGTGCACATAGTTGAGAAAACCCCTTGACAAATTTTATGTAGTATGTGCATATGCCTAGGAATCCCCTTAACTCTATAAGTGTCATAGGAGTAGGCCACTCCCTAATGGCTGTTATTTTTTCCTGATGTACCTGTACCCCTTTTTCTCCTATGATGTGATCCAAGTAGAGCACCTATGTCATCCCAAACTCAAACTTGGATTCCTTAGCATATAGTGACTATTCTTCCATGATTGACAGGATTTGGTCCACATGTCAAAGGTGTTCCTCATACGTCTTGTTGTAAATGAGCAAGTCATCAAAGAATACTAGCAAGTGTTTCCTCAGTTGTTTGTTGAACACATGGTTCATGCAAGACTGAAATGTGGCTGGGGCATTGGTTAGCCCGAAGGGCATTACCAAGAACTCATAATGGCCATAGTGACACCTGAAAGTTGTTTTCGAGATATCCTCCTCCCGCATCTTGATTTGATGGTAGCTAGAATGAAGGTCAATTTTTGTGAAGTAGACATCCCCATGCAGCTCATCAAGCAACTCATCAATCCTGGGTATAGGATACCTGTTTTTGATCGTCTTTTTATTCAAGGCCCAGAATTCAATGCACATCCTCATCGTCCCATCCTTCTTCTTGACCAATACTATTGAAGAAGCAAAAGGGCTAGAGCTTGGCCTGATGTGTCCCATGTCTAGAAGTCCTTGATGACCTTCTCTATCTCGTCTTTATACTTCTTTGGATGTCTATAGGGTGTGGTGATAATTGGCTTATCCCCTGCCTCTAGTTCAATGATGTGCTCAAACCCCCTCTCTGGTGGCACACTTGGAGGAATCGGCCTGAACACCTTATGGTGCCTGTCAAGGATCTCTTTGATCTTTGGGGTGTAGTACACTTTACCCTTCTCATCCACATGTGACGAAATCCTACATTCCGATGCATACACAATTTCCTCCCTCCTGAAGATGGCTTCCATCCTCTTGGCCGTAACCACCCTAGCAGAGTTACNTTCCATGATTGACAGGATTTGGTCCACATGTCAAAGGTGTTCCTCATACGTCTTGTTGTAAATGAGCAAGTCATCAAAGAATACTAGCAAGTGTTTCCTCAGTTGTTTGTTGAACACATGGTTCATGCAAGACTGAAATGTGGCTGGGGCATTGGTTAGCCCGAAGGGCATTACCAAGAACTCATAATGGCCATAGTGACACCTGAAAGTTGTTTTCGAGATATCCTCCTCCCGCATCTTGATTTGATGGTAGCTAGAATGAAGGTCAATTTTTGTGAAGTAGACATCCCCATGCAGCTCATCAAGCAACTCATCAATCCTGGGTATAGGATACCTGTTTTTGATCGTCTTTTTATTCAAGGCCCAGAATTCAATGCACATCCTCATCGTCCCATCCTTCTTCTTGACCAATACTATTGAAGAAGCAAAAGGGCTAGAGCTTGGCCTGATGTGTCCCATGTCTAGAAGTCCTTGATGACCTTCTCTATCTCGTCTTTATACTTCTTTGGATGTCTATAGGGTGTGGTGATAATTGGCTTATCCCCTGCCTCTAGTTCAATGATGTGCTCAAACCCCCTCTCTGGTGGCACACTTGGAGGAATCGGCCTGAACACCTTATGGTGCCTGTCAAGGATCTCTTTGATCTTTGGGGTGTAGTACACTTTACCCTTCTCATCCACATGTGACGAAATCCTACATTCCGATGCATACACAATTTCCTCCCTCCTGAAGATGGCTTCCATCCTCTTGGCCGTAACCACCCTAGCAGAGTTACATGTCATGCCTCTAAGCATGACCTTTCATCCTCCTTCCTCTACAAAGGACATCTCCATGGTCTTGTAATTGGTGGTGATAGGCCCTAACGTGTTGAGCCACTATACCCCTAGGATGATGTTAGTGTCTAGAAGGTCCATCACATAGACGTCCTGAACTAGCTCATGCCTTCCCAAGGTGAGATTCATACCTGGAATGTATCTGTCACATGGCATAGTACTACCACATGCTACTTCTATCTTGAACCCTTCAAATTCGACTGTGGGTATATGTCTCCTCATCAACAATGCTTTGTCAATGAAGTTGTGAGAGGCTCCCCCATCAATCAATATGAACACTCTCTGCCCTTGCAAGACCCCTCTCATCCTGAAGGTGTTGAATTTGGGCACCCCATTGATAGATGCCAAAGTGGCCTTCTCCTCAGTCGTACTGTCATGTTCTAGAATCTCCTCTTCTGATGCCTCTGTGGTTTCGGCCTCTATATTCTGTATTTGACCATAATCTTCCTCCTCTTCGTTGTCCAAAGTAACCTTTATGTAGTGTACTTGGCCACGTCCCATGCACTTATGTGATGGGTTCCATGGTTCCTTGCATGTGAAGTAGAGTTGCTTCCTCCTCAATTCCCTCCTGGTGTTGTCATCTATTCTGCCACGACCCCTGTCAAACCCCCTTGGGTCACTTCCTCCTGGGTTCATAGGAGGTCTCTGGTCTCTTCCTCCGATGTTAGGAGGTGGTATAGAGGTAAGTTTTGGTTTGGCCGTCAGCCCTAGGTCCCTCATCCTCCAAATAGCATCCTATAGGTTGGTGGGCTTGAAAGCCTTCACCCAACCCCTCAAGGGTCCCATCAACCCTTCAGTAAACAACATCATAAGTCTGATTGGTGAGACATCTTGCACCATGACTACTAGTCTCTGGAATTATTCAATGTATACCTCTGGTGTACCTGTTTGTCTGAGTTGTGTGAGCTCCCTGAAAGGAAGCTCCGGATCCCCCTGATCGAAATGGTCAATCAACCTTTGAGTGAAGTTTGTGTATGCCATGATCTGATTGTGGCCTAGGGAGATCAATCCATGGTACCACCAATCATGATCTTTTCCATCCAAGTGCATGGTGGCAAACTTGATGGGATCCATCTCTATCATGGGGTTGATCTGTAGATAAGTATCCAACTTATGTACCCATGCCTGTGTTGTCATCTTGGTCGTACCATCAAAGTATGGGATTTCTATCTTCCCCATCCTTCGTTCTAGCTCATAATTGCTTTTGTGATTCGTCTTAGGTTTATTTTTTAACATAAGCTAGCAGTATTGATCCAGGGACATCTGTCTCTGAATTCCCAAATCTAGTTCATGGTACTCCTTGGTACACTGAACCATCTGCTCAAGAAAATCATCCACCTGTTCCTGCTGTGACTTTCCATCTGTGAACATCGGTAAGTATGGTCTAGGAGTAGCCCTGCTACCCATATGTCCATGTGGGGTGCCCCCTCCATGGCTCCCTTCTGACTGATGATAGGAAATTTTCTCAGGATTATACCTAGGAGCCTTCTCTGGGTTGTACCTGTTTCCCCCCTGTGAACCACTAATCTCCCTGTTTCCATATATCTCTGGTCCTTTCCCCTTATGAGCTATTTGTAGTAATAGATCGACTATCCTAGTTTGGTTCTCATCCACCTTCCTTAGATTATCATCTACCTTTTTCAAAGTCTCAATAATTTCGGCTTGTCCTCTATGGGTTAAGTCATAGTTCTCTTGAAGGTGAATGACCAATTTACTTTATGTTTGGTTTATGGATTTATTGAATTCCTTTTCCAAGTAAGCCAAGCCCTGGGGTTCTTCCTCACCCGACCCCTCCATTTCAGCCTCTTTTTCACTTGCCTGTTTCTTCTTTCTGCTCATGTATATACCACTGTACCGATGCATGCGCCAATCCTCACAGGTTGAGAGGATCAGAGCTCTGATACCACTGTAATGATCCCAAGCCAATTTTTTGCTTGAAACCACTAACTACCACTATTGTGTTTGTTGATTATCTGTTGTGCAGGTTGCTATTGATGTTTCAGCCTTAGGGTTTGTTTCAGTTATTTAAATGGTGTTCATACAAGATCTACTCAACACATGCAATATCACAAGAATACTCAGATATGGAAAACATAAGCATAGCTCTGACCTTTATTACGAAAGCATGAACTAGATACAATATAGAGAGCAGATATGGAATAATACTTAGATGGATCCAATAGATAATATATATGAGTTGCTACAAAATGCTCCCGCAATACAAGGTTGCCTCCAAAGGCTCGATAGGAAATGAAGACCAATACAAAATAGCTCTGAGCCGTATGAATGGCAAACTCCTCAAGATGAAGGATGCCACACTCTAGTAGAGGGCTGAAAACCTCAATAAATCGGCCCTGATGAAGGAAGACTCAGAATGAGCCCAAACTCTGCCAACTAATATATCAGGGTGATGAGATCCCCCTCCTGAAGTCTCAGGCTAAAATGTTAAGGCTAACCCCTCCAAATGTTGAAGCCTCTAATGAAACTATGCCCTCCTAGATGCCTGGAACCCTAGAAAACTCGTCCTTGATGAAGTAGGCCTCCAAATTCTCTAAACATCTCCAGGAATATATATCGGGCAATGGAAAACCCGTAGGAGAAGTTTCAGATCCAGATTCTAGGTAGAGCTCCCTAGATCTAAAAAATATTGAATCACGAGATGTCCTCCTTGCCTCTAGGTCGTCCTAATCTGTAGTTGAAGATTTGATGGTGATAACTCTTCAAGAAAACCTCCAAAATGATAGTTGAGACCCTGGAAGTAAAACCCAAGTGCCGAAATACCCCCAAGCTCTCCTGATTGGCTGGATCGATCTCTTCTTCAAATGATGGTGCGCCCCTGCTGGAAATTCCTGAATAATATGACCCTGCTTGCTTCTGGAATGGATGAGTGGATCTGTGAAGAGTGTAGAATGGTGTGGGTGGAGTATTTCATCCCCGAGACCAAGCTTGGAACAAGGTGAGTGGATCTTTCATCACTGAGTTCCTTACAAGGGTTTGTGACAGCAAAACCCTCAAACTGTATGCTCAAGAGCAATAACAAACAATTACCAAAATCCAGAATGCTCAAGAAGTGCGCCCTAGCCTTCTCTTTATACTTTTTCTTCTATTTTCTTGTTGAGTTAACTTAACTCCTAGAGTTAGGCCTAACTCTAACTCCAGCTCTTCTATTTCTTTGTTGAGTTATCTTTTTATTCCTTTTTCACCTTTTTATCAAGTCAACTTAAGAATATAACCTTAGTTTAGTTGACCTTTCCCCTCAATGTGAGACTATGGCCTAGTGGGGACACCTAGACCACTAAGTCTTCCAAACCTCTTCCTCAAGAGGTGGGGGACATTACAATAATGCTAATGAAGAAGACCACAACCAAAAAAACCAATACAGGAAGAGATTTTATAAGAAAAAGAAAAACTTCTACTCAAAAGAAGACATGAGCTCTTTAGACATATGTGAAGATGAGGATTCAGAGTTTCTATTTATGGGAATAAACACTCAAAATAATAATATAGATAATGAAGAAAACTCTGAAAGTGAAGATGAAGTAGATCTAAAAGCTGAACTAATTAGTGCTATGGAGGAACTAAGAAATTATTAAAAAAAGAACAAGATACTTAGGGCACATCTTCAAGAATTTTAAGAATCACATCAATCAAGAGAAATAGATGCATCAAGAACTATCAAAGATATAGAGCAAATCATCAATGATTTGAAGTCACAACTCCTGGAAGATAAAAGAATTGAAGAATTCATGTTAAAACAACTCAATGATAGAAAACAAGTATGTGACAAGCTAGAAGCTGAGATTGAGATGATAAAAGGTGAACTTGAAAAATAAAAGAAGGGATCAAAATTTGAAAATATTTCAAAGATCTTGGACGAAATTATCAGTAGTCAGAGGTCACCAAATAAAAAGATTGGTTTGGGATACATCCAAGACTCGACTTCTACATCACAAGGACCTGTCAAAAGACCAATCAATTATGAATATGCTCTTAAAATTCCATTAAGAGGAGAATATAATAAGGGAAGGATGATTCCATTGGAGACCATCCCAAATAAACAGAAATCAACATCCCCTACTAAAATAAAAGATGATCAGAAGAATACAATCACCAGAAGAAATCCCTCTAACAAATATCAATATATCTTCCTTGGATATTGCTATTCCTACAATAATTTTGGACACAAAATATACATTGTGAATCCCATAGAAGGCACAATCCAAAAAATGTCCAAAAAAGTTAGAAGTTCAATACAGATAAAAGAAACTATAATTCATTCTATCCATTACAATATTACAATATGGAATGCCTCAAATGTAATAACTATGGACATGAAGCCAGTGAATGTATATTTTCAAAGTATATCAAAGAGATAAATATTCCCAACAATAAAAAAGTATGGAAGAAAAATAAAGTAGAGAAAACATAGTGTAAAGTAGCCATGTATGCAAAAAAACAAAGGATGTCAGTGGTATATAACACTGGATGTTCTAAAAACATGACTGGAGATCACAACAAATTTCTCAAGTTAATAAAGAAAGAAACCGGAAAAGTCACCTTTGAAGACAATGTATCATCCAAGATACTTGGAAAAGGCATTGTTAGCCTAGGGAATAACAAGGCCAAAGCTGAAAATGTACTTTTAGTAGAAAATCTTAAGCCTAATCTCTTAAGTGTAAGTTAAACATGTGATGAAGGTCACATACTTACTTTTGATTCTCAAAAATGTGAGATAAGAAGAGAAAATACAAGGAAGCTAGTAGCAGTTGCACTACGAACATCCAACAATATGTACATCCTTGACATGGAAGGAGAAGAAAAATGTTTATATATATATATATATAACTTTGCTGATTTTGTGAGAATTAAGAAATAATTAATATATAACAGGGTTCCATTTAATAACTTATTTAAAAAACAACTCCATGGGAGAACCAAACGTAAAAATTTTTGAAGATTCCATTTCCATTTATTTCATAGACAGTAAGCCGACTGATTTGGAATGAGTCTATCTCAATAGGCAGGTTATATCCCTTATAACTGGACTATCTGCGCTTTTCAAACACATATATATAAATTTATATTAAATATTTGAAAAAATAAATTTATATTAATATAAATTTATATTAAATATAAATATTTATATAATATATAAATTTATATTAAATATTCAAACACTATCTGCTATTTAATATAAATATATATTAAATATTTGAAAATATATATATTATTTAATTTAATCAACTTTTAAAAAATAATTTCTTTAAACACAAAATCAATTTAAACAAAAATTGTCTTAATTTAAATAATAATAAATTATATTAAAAAATAAAAATAAAAATCAACCCTTTTATATACAGAAAGATAGAGCAAATACAAAAAAAAATTATATCCTATAATCTCAAGATTAAAGGAAATACGCCCTATCCCATCCTTCTCGTAAAAACAAGCCTCTCCCCCATTGAGAGCATGGCTATGATTAGATACCTAATGTATAAGAACAAGTTAAACAACATGGAAGATAAGAGGCTACCTAAAATTGCTTCCAAATCAAGTCATAACCACCATTGACTCAAGAAAAGATGGCATAAAGACGCTCGATCTTGGCTAAATTATTGGGGAATCATGGAAGAAACCATTTTGCAAAATAAATATACTATTAAAAAAAACGTCAAATCAAAATTTAAGGAAAAAATGTGGTGTGATAAAGAGTTAAAGGAAAAAAGAAAATTAAGGTATTATAAAGATGTAATCAACCCTAATCTAGAAGATCAAAATTATCTATCTGTTTTGCCAAGTATAAAGAAAAAAATAAGCATTGCAAAGATAAGAACAAATTCTCATGAGCTCCATAGTGAAACTGGGCCCTAAAACGCCATGGGATGAAAGAGTGTGTCACCTTTGTGATGCATAAGCATTGCCCACGTCAAGAGAGCCAGCGTAGAAGTTGAAAAGACAGTTGGACAAGCCAGCGCGATTTCTTTTTTGAAAGCACCTTGAAATTGTTGCGCAAAACATTAATGTGTTGATTTGATGAAGCGCACTTTGTATATTGTAAATGGACCTTGAGAGGATAGCTCACGTCCTTAGGTAGATGAGGCATTTAATAGATTTAATGTAAAGTTAGATAGGAATTTAATTCTAGATTTGATAGCTTTAGAGCTCGAGAGGGAAACGGGATATAGACACCCTCCTTTGTACATTGTATTGTTAATCAAGCATCCTGAAGAGAAGAGCAACAGAGAATTGTAAAAAAAGAACTTCCATGTACAGATATTGAATTAATAGAAGAAAGCTTTTGATTCAATTCCATGGTTGTGTTATTCTCTGTGTATTTGTAATGTTTTGCTCACGAATGTTTGCTTCTTGTTATACACTTGCTTTTATATGCTGTGTATGTGATTTCATGGTTGAGTTGAAGTCTGTGAGAACAAGGAGTTAGTTTCAATTGTTTCTCTATCTTGAACCAGAGAATTCCTGCAAGGTGTGCAGTTGAATTTGTCCGCAGGGAGTGCGTGACTGCAGGGTTCAATTAGAGGAAGCTTTTGTTCTAAGTTCTCAGAAGTGCATATTTGGCACCGGAGCCATGCAAGGCATGCACAGGCTGGACGAAGTCTCATAATTGCAATTCTGAGCAAAGGAAATCAGAATTTCTACTGCAGGAGTGCGCAGGATCAAAGACTTCAACACTTAGCGTGGCTGGAGATTCGCCGCAAGAAGTGCGTGCAATAACTTCTTCCTAAGGGGATTGAAGTCATCAAAGTTTAGGAGGAATAGGCCTTCGAATTCGTCGAAGGATTTCACAAAAGGAGCCGTGCATTGAAGCGTTCGAGCAGGCGCGGAACTTTGCATGCAGGGTGACGAAATTCATGGAGGAGCATCTCGTTATTTTTGGGATTTCATCGGGAAGGACAGATAGTCGGGAAATTCTCCGAGGAAAAGTCGCGAGGATCCGAGGGTCGTTGGATCTTGCGGAGGTGCCAGGAAGTCATTGCAAAAGCGCGGAGAAGCTCTAAGCTCAGGAGGGGCAAAGCGTTGATAAAAGTCAGCTGAGATCGTCAGATTGTTCGAGAGATCGCCCATCAGGATCTCGTGAGAATCGCGTTGGGAGTTGGTAACGGGAGTCGCGAAGTCGCGAGGTGCGACATCCCGACAGTGACGTAGGTCACGGGGGCCACGGTAGTGAGGGCAAGACAGGTGGCGGAGATCGAAGATCTCGTGAGTTCGGGACTCGTAAGTTGAAGACCCAATATTTTGAAGGGTTAAGTCGCGAGGCAAGAGGGCCCGAAGGCGCAAGAGGAGAATATCGGCGTCTCGGAACATCGAAACTCAGAAGTTGGAGGACCGAGCGCTGGGATTCATGAGCAGCGAAGTCACGATAGTGCGAGGCTGTGATAAACTGGAAGTCCCGAGGAAGCGGGAGAAGAGAGGGACATCGGATCTCAGGGGTCTGAGGACTTAGTGTTCAATTGCTGAACTTGCGGAGTCGTGAAGTTCTGATCCTCTGAAGGAAGAAGTGAGGATCGTGCGAGGTAGAACCTGTGGGGTGCAGACTTTCTGATAGGGAAGTAGGAGAACCGTCGAGTTCTTCGGGCCAAGGGGAAAGAAGGTCCTGGTGATTGCAGACGTGTGCATCGGGTGGCGTCTGCGTCAGAGTGGTATCAGAGCGGGAAATTCTTTACTTTCTATAGTAAAGAGAGTGAGAGTTCACCATGCCACCCAGAAGAGAAAGACAATCACCTGACCCAGAAGATAGGGAGGTTCGAAGAAGAGGTAGGCCAACAGGAAATCCAGAAATGGAGCGGCAGATGAGAGATCTCCAAGCAAGGCTTGAGGAGATGGAGACAGCACAAAGACACGGAGTTGGTGCTGGGGATCTTAGCGATTCTGAGGTTGAAGAGGAAGCTGGACATGAGGAAGAGGTCACAACAGAAGATGCATCAACCGAGCGGTTGATTAAAGCTATCGCCAGGATGGGTGCGAAGGAAAAAATGGACATTCCAGTCTACGAGGGGAATCTGGATGTAGAAGAGCTGCTAGATTGGATCCGAGCTCTTGATACCTACTTCGATTATGAAGATATCGAAGAGGACAAGAAAGTTAAGCATGATGTTACGTGCTTGAAAGGACATGCAACATTATGGTGGAACAAGCTACAGGCTGATAGACGCTGCAAAGGCAAGCAGAAGATTAAAAGCTGGGATCGGATGATCGCGAAGATGAAAGCAAATTTCATCCCAAGGGATTATCAAATCACTCTGTTCAGGCGAATGCAGAACCTGAGACAAAAGTTGATGACGGTGAAGGAGTACACCGAAGAATTTTACAAGCTCAACATCAGAGCAGGTCATCGAGAGAGTGATGATGAGAAGGTTGCCAGATATTTGAATGGTCTGAGATACGACATTCAGGATGAGTTAAGTATGGTTACCATCAGGACGGTGGAGGATGCTTACCAGATGGCTCTGAAAGCCGAAGAGAATCTGAGCCGTAAGCAAGGTCAGTGAGGGTGAGGCAGGAGTCAGCCCAAAGGCAAGGTAGTTACCCAGGAGAAATATCAGAAGCCCAAGGAGGAATGGAAGAAACCTCAGGGTAAGGTTGAAAAAGGTGGAACCTCACAGCAAAGGAAGCCATGTGTTGAGCCGAGAGGGCAACAGATTGATCAGCGAGGTGATTATGCTGATGGAAACACTCTTCCTCGTACTAGAGGTCGAGGTAGAGGAAGAGGAGGAGTAATCACATGTTTCACATGTGGGAAAAATGGGCACAAGTCATACGAGTGTCCAGGGAAAAAGAAGGACATCGAAGAAGCTCACATCACAAAGGCGCAGAAGCATGATGCTGAGAACGAAGATGCAGACAGCGAAAGATCGCTTGGGATGCATAAACTCCTTTTGACACCTGAGAAAGAAGTGGAAAGCTCAGTGCAAAGGACCAGACTGTTCAGAACAACTTGCACAGCCAAGGACAGGAAATTCAAGGTTATTGTGGACAGTGGAAGCACCGATAATCTCGTTTCAACCGAGATGGTAGAAAAACTGGAGCTGGAGACAACTGATCACCCGAGTCCATACAAAGTTTTGTGGCTACAGAAGGGAAATCAAGTGAGTTTCACTAAATAGTGCTTGGTTGAATTCAAAATAGGTGGGTATAATGATAAGATCTTGTGTGATGTTATTCCCATGGATGTATGCCATTTATTGTTGGGTAGACCATGGCAATATGACAGAAATGTGATTCATGATGGGAAAATGAACACATATACTCTGGAGAAGAATGGGAGGACCCATAGGTTAGTTCCAATAAAGGATAAGGAAGTAAAGCTGGAAGTAAACAACACAATACTTCTCATGAGTGGGAAGGAGCTTCTTACAGAAATGGAGAAGAAGGAAGATCCACAATTCTTTGTTGTCAGAAAACCGAGGATTATTCTGACTAGCACAAGAGTGGACGATTTGCCGGATGAAGTTCAGGAACTGCTAGGAGAGTTTACTTACATCATCGTGGACGAATTACCTCATTCGTTGCCACCAATGAGAAGTGTGAGTCATCACATAGACCTCATACCTGGAGCAAGTTTGCCGAACAAAGCTGCGTACAGATTGACGCCGCAAGAGAATGAGGAGGTCAAGAAGCAGGTCCAGGATTTGATGGACAAAGGATTAGT
>ML805616.1:86347-99732 GCA_009831015.1 Picea engelmannii
ATGAAAAGCACTTTCTCTTAGATTGTCCAACCTATACCCATATTAGATCTCATTTTCAAAATATTAATCACACTACCAACCTTCCTAACCTCTTAACTCAACAAAAGTATGGTGATCTTGGAAAGCTTCTATTAATGCTTTTCGAGCACAGAAACAAAATTCTAAAGAATCACAAGTAATCACTTACCCTTTTAAGGTTTGATAGACCAATTAGGTCTTAGTGGGCGTTAATCATCATCATCATCACCATACATTTTTTCTATCTTTTATATACTATATATATATATACATTTTTTCTATATGTCATAGTATAAAATAAAATATAAATTTATATTAAATATTTGAAAAAATATATATTATTTAATTTAATCCACTTTAAAAAAAACATTTTTTTAAATTCAAAATCAATTTAAACAAAAATTGCCTTAATTTAAATAATAAAAAATTAAATTAAAAAATAAAAAATAAAAAATAAAAATCAACACTTTTATATACTATATATTTATATTTAATTTGACTAACTTATATATATATATATATATATATGATTTCACTAACTTTGAAATATAACTAGCTTAAATCCATTAATGTCGAGATCTATAGGGATCAAATCTTTAGAGGTGCAAACCTTTAATCTTTACTCAGATTTTGAACTCTAAAAAAGAGGGCACTTGATACCTAGGATGATTGTTATTCATTCAAAGTATATATATATATCAAATCTCTAGAGGTGCAAACTTTTAACCTTTACTCAAGTTTTGCACTCTAAAAAAGAGGGTGCTTGATAGGCCATATATATATATATATATGGCCTTTGGCTAGAAAGTCACAGTAAAAGAGATAAAGGCCATGCCGGGTTTAGGAGATATCATTCAACTGTGGACCATCTTGTTACCTTTGGGATCATTGTAGATGAGTTCCAAAATACTAAAACCAATCTTTTTTGTTGTTTAGTTGACATTAGAAAATCTTTTTACACGGTTCTAGGAAAAACCTTTGGAATAGGTTGGAAGAGATAAAAGTGTTTTTCAAGTTGAGGTATTCTCCAATAAGGCTATATGGGAACGTTATTTTCAATTTTAAGAACACTGATGACTGGTCAAAAGAGATTAATTGCAATATTGGAGTCAAGCAAGGCTGTTCCTTGTCCCCTACCCTTTTTGGCATATACATTGATAAGCTAGAATATTGTATGGAAGAAGCGGGATGTGTCAGCCATGCTCTCACAGGTATAGTCATCAATCTTCCTTTCTATGTCGATGATATCGTTCTTATGGCAAAGAGTCCCCACGATCTTCAAAACCAACTAAGAATTCTCAAGGATTTTTGCTCCAATATGGGTACGATTGTTAATACTCACAAGATTATGGTCATTATCATTAAATCCAATAAGATCACTTATGATACCTTCGTATATGACAACAACAACTTGGAGGAAGTGATTTCATACAAATATCTTGGAATCGATATCCACCACAAGCTCGATTGGAATTATAACATTGAGAAAAGGATTATTGGGGGATGGAAAGCTTATTATGGGCTTGAAAACAATTGTAAATCAACCGATCTTTGGATA
Source organism: Picea engelmannii (assembly GCA_009831015.1). Classification (NCBI taxonomy): domain Eukaryota; kingdom Viridiplantae; phylum Streptophyta; class Pinopsida; order Pinales; family Pinaceae; genus Picea; species Picea engelmannii. Next base: position 87,924 of record ML805616.1, read on the forward strand.
TGGGATATGAAGGATTATTGGGGGATGGAAAGCTTATTATGGGCTTGAAAACAATTGTAAATCAATTGATCTTTGGATATGGGATAAGAAGAAACCCCTCTTTGACACTCTTGTTACACATGCTATTCTTTATGGGTATGAAGTCTGGGGATGTAGTATCTCTCATGAATCCTGGAGAAAGATAGAGAAAATACAAAATAATTTTATAAACTATAATGTCAAAATTAAAGGAAATACACACTATCCCATCCTCATCTTAGAGGCAAGCCTTTTCCCCATTGAGAGAACTACTATAACTAGATACCTAATGTATAAGAACAAGTTAAACAACATGGAAGACAAGAGGCTTCCTAAAATTGCTTCAAAATCTAGTTATAACCACCATCTACTCAAGTGAGGTTGGCATAAAGATGCCCAGTCTTGGCTAAGCTACTGGGGAATCATGGAAAACACCATTTTTTAGAATAAGGATACTATTAAAAATATCATCAAATCAAAATTTAAGGAGAAAATGTGGTGTGATAAAGAGTTAGAGGAAAAAATAAAATCAAGGTATTATAAGTATGTAATCAACCTTAATCTAGAAGATCAAAATTATCTATTTGTTTTGACCATCGTAAAGAAAAAGTAAGCATTGCTAAGATAAGAATAAATTCTCAATAGTTCCATAGTGAAACTGGGCATTGATCAACTCCTAAAAGGCCATGGGATGAAAGAGTGTGTCACTTTGTGACACTAAGAAGTTTGAAGACGAAAAGTACTTTTTCTTAGATTGTCCACCCTATACCCACATTAGATCTCAATTTCAAAATATTTGACAGAGTAACAACCTTCCTAACCTTTTAACTAAGCAAAACTATGGTGATCTTGGAAACGAGCACATAAACAAAATTCTAAATAATTGCAAGCAAACCCTTACCCTTTAAGGTTGTTTAGACCAATTTGGTGTGGATGTTAATCATCATCACCATCATCATCATAATGGAGCCCACATAAATTTTTATTAATATATATATCTTTATTATTAATTTTTATTTTTAATATTATTTTAATGTGTTATGTTACATTAANAATATATATATATATATATATATATATATATATATATATATATATATATATATATATATATATATATATATATATATATATATTTCATTTTTAATTTTTTATTGTTATTTTAATGCTTTATATTACATGAACATTTCTCTCATACTTAAGTGTAGAGCACATCGCATGACAATGACATTAACAGGTTAAACAACATGGAAGACAATAGGCTTCTTAAAATTGCTTCAAAATCTAGTTGTAACCACCATCGACTCAAGCGAGGATGGCATAAAGATGCCCAATCTTGGCTAAGCTACTGGGGAATCATGGAAGACACCATTTTTCAAAATAAGGATACTATTAAAAATATCATCAAATCAAAATTTAAGGAGAAAATGTGGTGTGATAAAGAGTCAGAGGAAAAAATAAAATTAAGGTATTATACAGATGCAATCAACCATAATCTAGAAGATCAAAATTATCTCTCTGTTTTGACTAGTGTAAAGAAAAAATAAGCATTGCTAAGATAAGACTAAGTTCTCACTAGCTCCATAGTGAAACTGCAGTTGATCAACTCCTAAAATGCCATGGGATGAAAGAGTGTGTCGTGTTGTGACATTAAGAAGGTTGAAGATGAGAAATACTTTCTCTTAGATTATCCACCCTATATGCATATTAGATCTCTATTTCAAAATATTTGTCAAAATAACAACCATCATCATCATAATAGAACCCACATAAATTTTTATTCATTTTTATTAATATATATTTATTATTATTAATTATTAATTTATTATTAATATATATATATATATATATATATATATATATATATATATATAATTCATTTTTTATATTTTATTATTATTTTAATGATTTATATTATATGAACATTTTTCTATACTTAAATGTACAACACATGTCATAACAATGATATATAAAATAATAAACATAAAATTGAAATATTAAAAATTATTTAAACATAAAATATCATTCTACTTTAAGTTTAAACTTCCTTTATTCTCTTTTAATAGAATATCATGCCAAGTTAAAGTTAAACCATGCCAATTTAAAGTTAAACTCGCTGGATAAAATATCATGTTGTGAGACATTAAAATTTGTAACCTTCCGCCGTGGAGGATGCTTTTTCTGCTTCAGTGGAAAGCTTAATTAAGTTTTTAATAAATGTTGCTCCAAGAATGGTCTTCATCTTTCTATATTTATGAAAAGAGGTGTGGATGATCCATTGCTCAAAGAACAAGTAAGGATTGCAGAATCACTACCTTCATTTTTTATATTTATTTAAAAATATTTCTATATTTATGAAAAGATGTGTGAATGTTCAATTATTGAAACTTTTGCTTTTGTTAAAGTACTTGTACTGACTGGAATATTAATCTCAAAATTGAAATCGTCATTTTTTTTCAAAAGCCCAGCCCTTCAACTTATAAAGAAAGGCATAAAATTATTTCTTATACAATGAAAGTTATAATAAAAATACAATGAAAGTTATAATAAAAAATTACGTATGATATTATGGAAATTATTTCAAATCTTTTCAATTGAAGGTAAAAAACTTTTCAAAATATGTTATAACGCCAAATGTTCGTTGTTTTTATGACTTATTATTATTTTATTAATCATTAATTTTATGCATGACGATCAAAATATGAATGTTTTTTTGTCACTAGGATAGAACCGTATACTGTCATGTCTGTTTATATTCCCTGTTACCATCAAGAGATGGTGCGAACGATTCCAAAGTACAGCCGACAGATTGTCCCCGAGCAGGGTTGGATTGGAATTTGATGGGCGAAGCGAATCGTTGGTCAAATATGGTAAAAAATTCGCCGTAACTATCTTGAAAATCTCAAAACGGATAATACAATGATTGAAACTCTCAAATTTGAGAGGTTGTCAAATTCCATTCCTGTCCCCAAATACACTTTGGAACCAAAAAAATATCGGGAATCTGAACCCTCACATTTTTAATCCTCTCATAGGATATGGTAGGGGTAATATCCAACTTTTCAACGGTCACTGTATTTATGTAATTTTAGGAGTAGGTTAATTTGGGAGCAATTTTTTCTGGCGAACAGGGTTTGAATTAGGAATTTTTTTTATTTGTTCAATAATATTTTTTTATGATTTAAATATCTATATTATCAGCTAAAAATTTTAATTTTTAAGTTCACATAACAAATGAATGTGCTCAACTTAAATAAAGTTGATAGGGCACCTTTGAAGGTGGTACATTTCCATGAAGTAGGATAGAAATCAATTTCACATGCACTTATTCCATTTTTCATTAGATTATCCACACTTCATTAATTTTGTGATCTTCCATGTTTGGAGACATTGAATAGATGGATAAAGACAAAGTCCATCTAAAGAAGATAAGAAGAGTATATCAACTTAAAAACTTTTCAATTTTTTTAAGAATTTTTTAACAAACTCAATGAATTTAGTGGAAGAAACAAAACTTGTGCATATTTCTATTGAAATTAGTAAGAGGATATGTATGTCTTTGTTCAATAGAAAAAAAAAAAGAAAAAAGTAAAGACATAAACAAGTACAAATATTTTCATACACAAGCACGTATTACTATATTAATTGTCATAATAAATAGAAAACATCAATCTCCATAGTTGCCATTAACAACATCTCCAGAGATAAATAAAAAATCAGTAAAATATTTAATTATCAAATAATTAAACTAAGTATTCATAATATTAAAAGCATAAATAAAAAATAGATTAATATATAATTTAATTAAATCCATGCTTTGTAATACCATGCCAATCTCAAGTGGATCAAAGACAAGGACATTCTTTACTTTATCAAACATTACATTAAGAAACAATTAGTCAAAGAAAAGAAAGAAAATGTAATTGGAATATTTTATTTTATTTTAATTATTATTTTTCATTTTTTTATTAGTTTTGTTTAAAATTTTATTAAAATTTAAAATTTATTTATACATTTTTAGAAATGCAATTTCCATAATAAAAAATTACAATTTCACAAAAAAATTATGTAACTAAATATTGTTGATAATTATCTATTTTAAAAATAGAATATTTACATTTCTTAATAAATAAAATAGAAACTTAAAATTGATTGTTTGAGTTAAAATAGTTTTGATGAGAAAAAAGATTTAAAATACTTTATATAATTCTGTAATTTTGATAGGAAAAAGGATTTATATTTTATATAATTGTCAAATTCTTTTTATTTTCAATGTTTTTTCACTATAAATAAAACTAATGGTTTTTCACCTAGAAATAAAACTAATGAATGATGGGTTATCGGAAGGCCAATTCCAATGTACACTTACTTTCTAACAAACTCTGTACAAATATTTGGAACAAAACTTTTAAATTGCAAGTTTAAAAAAAAAATCCAACCATTAAAAGCCCCAAATACTTACCCACTTACACGTAGAATTGCACCATCTGACTTTAAGTTATAAATTTGAAATTTATACTCGTCTGAAAATGAATCATCTTTTGTCTAAAGCATTTTCTTCAAGATGTTCAAATACATTACAGTAATAGGACACCAAGTTCAAATACATTAGCTAATAACAATAACATAGTGAGGGTCAAGGCTATTGGTTGAGTCATATCATTTAGACAATAATCAACATCAAATATACACCATTTTAAGACTTGTACAACCTATCAGAGGAGGGAAGAGGTGGAGTAATTCAAACTCCTCCCCTTTCAAAGGTATCGCCTCAATAAAAAATAAATAAATACTAGAATTTGGACAAGGATGTCAAGTCAGATGTGGGTGTAAACAATAATTGATGTGGGTGTAAACAATAATTGATAAGGTATTGTTTAATGCTTATTGATATTTGGATTGCAATAGCATTGGTTACATAAGGTAGATTATATGTAGAATTGACATAACATATCAGAATTGAAACTAATTTTTAAGGGTGAATACTGATGTTTACCTAAAATGTGAATTTAAGTGAGAAATAAACTAGAGATTATGTAGTCCTTGTTTATATATTTCCCCTAAAATACAGTTCCACCACCCTCATGACTTCCATCTCTTACAACTACTTGCATCCTGCAGGTAAATCAATATGTAGAAAAACTGTAACAAGTAGAGGCTTGTTGTATGATTGTATCCAGTAAGAATGGAGTTTGTCCTCTATTGCATCGCCCTAACAGTGAACATCGCTCTATCAGGGCCTAACCTTGTCCTATCATTGTGTGTATGAGAGTTCCAATTCAATCTAATCATCTTATCTATTTTCTCTGCACGTTCTCCGTGAAAAATCCATGAAATATGGTATTCATGTAAAGTTCCAGAGAGGTTTGACTCTAGAGATGAGTTACCCTACTACTGTTGTAGTCGTTCCGTGCCTGATTGATAAAAGAAAAAACCCTTAAATTTGTGATCCACTTGAAGACATGTACAACTCCACACTTAATTGCATTAAGACTAACATATTATTGCAATTAATTGCATTCAGAATAGTGTAATATTTGGATAGGAACATTTTCATGACTAACAACCGCGCTTTCTCTTTAAAATATTCCTTATGCCATGTGAAGGAACAGGTGTCAAGTCTAGCAGGATTGAAAAGGATCCTGTATGGAGTGACCGTAAGACAAAAAATTTGACCGTAAATGACAGGAAAAATGCCCTATGATGGGTAATTTGCCTATCTAATTCCAACCCTTCTCCCGAGTTCCTTACTCCGGCAAGTAGCTTTTCGACATTTTGGCGACTCCCCGTTTTAGGCCTTTCTATGTTCTTTGTACGACATACCTTCGTAGCAATTCCCACGCAGGCGAAAGACTGCCCACCCGACTGTAGAGTCTTAAAGACTCTGTAGGCCATATGACCATGCATATGCCTCATCCCACTACGGAAGACTGATTCTTGCACGTGTGCATAGCGATTTCCGCTAGTCAAATTGTGGATGGTATGCATCATGCCAATTTCGCATGTCCACCATCCTGTCGAAACCCATGGATCCATGAGCTCATCGTGATGGATGGATGCTCATTAACCCATATAAAAATTTTGATGGATGCCATCTCAACTAAGTTTAAATTTTGAATTCTTAGAAGGCGCCATAATTTTAATTTTAATTTTCCCGCCCGCTCTGTGTGATTTCAATTTGAATGGACTTGGAAGAAAAGAGATGGAAATCCCACTGCATGGTAAAGAGGAGGAGTTGCGAGGCACCATGGTAGAAGTTGCTTCTGTTCTTTGTCTCCATGCATGATTCAAGTTGTCGCTGCAGAACGGGCTGTTGCATTCTCTTATGCATCTACAAGTGCATGGAACTCACCAAGCGAGCCTTCTAGGACCGCCTTACTCCCAATTAGATGTTCCAGTTCGCGTTGTCTTGGAAGTCAGCTCATAAATGAATGTCTGACGAACTAGGCAAATGCAACAGTTCACCACAGAGAGGTGGCAAGACGTGAAGTTCAACGCTCGGGTGGGTTATGTTCGTCTTGCCTTCCAGAACTGAAGGAAATGTGGTGGATCCCAACATACCAACTTATCGACAAATCTCTTCATTGAAGATCCAATAGAGGCAAAGTCCATTGATGTCCGAGTGGAAGTCGTAATCCACCCACCCAGTTTAACGGTAGCTAAGGTAGCAAAGGCAGGAGCCAGTTGATTATGCACTAGATACTTTATTTTGTTTGGGGCGTGTTTAGGAAAGAAATAATGTAGACATGCCAAAATAGGAGTGAAATGTGAATTGATAAGTCATCTTTAAGGAAGCGTCAATGTTAGAATTTTCCTCTCACAATCAAATTTTCGAATAGTTACATCCAATCTCTTACCAGCATTACCACTATTTTCTTTTCCTTTGTTTACATTTAAATTACAGTAAAGTCTCTCTTATGAATAATTACATGTAACCTCTTGCTAGCATTTTTATTATTTTATTTTTTATGGAAAGATTTTAAATTACAATAAACTCGATTGGTATGTTAGTAAACTGGATTGGTATGTTAGTTGTAAGTTATTTGATTAAATTTTACAATGGAAAATATGGAAAAATCTCTCATTTTTATAATAAAATTTTGTAATTTCGAAAATCCTGTAAAAATCATTTTTTTAAACAATTTTATCTTGTTTAGCAGATTTGGAAAATTGTTAAGATTTGGTAGAAAACCAATGTAATAATAAATATGTAGAGTGCCATATTTTCTGAATCCGCAAGGACTTCCGCAAGCGAACTACTTGATCATGTAAAACATTAATGGAGTCTTAAATACTCTTAACCCAGCAGTGTAGTTGGTCGTTAGGCAACATAGAGACCATGTGCATTGTAGTGAATTGATTTATATATATAGTTTAATAAAAAAAAAATTCAATATTTTTTTTTAAATAAAGTTTTTTAAATAAATTATGATATATTGTATTGTAAAAAAATTAATAAATTTAATTTTTTAATTTTATATTTCTTTAAGTAAAGTTTTTAAAAGTGCTAAAATTATGATATATGAGGTTGTAAAAATATTAATATATTTTATTTTTTAATTAATATATTTCTTTTTAAGTAAATTTTTTAAAGGTAATAAAATTTTGATATATGAGTTTGTAAAAAAATTAATAAATTTAATTTTTAATTAATATTTTTCTTTTTTACTTAAAGTTTTTAGAGGTAATATGGGTTAAAGTTATTTATGTTTTAGAAAATGAAAAAGTTTTTGTGAAGAATCTAATTTTTTTTATCATTATTTTATTTATTAAAAGTAAAATTCATTTATGAGAATGTGAGAATGTGAAAGGTTCTTTAATTTTATTTAAAAATAGATAAATTCAATTTTTTATTTTATTTTTTAATTTATGAGTTTCTTTGTAATTGATTTTTTATTTTGCATATTTTTAAATGTCCAAATTTTTAAAAATAAAATTTTATGATTGAAATTTTAATAGAAATTCTATTTTTTCATAAAATTTTGAAAGCTAAAATATTCTACTTATTAATTTAATTTGTTGTTTACAATTTCCTTCAAATTAAAACTATGGATAGTGAGGATGAGTTTATTTGATATTTGAAAGTATAGTAACCACATCATGAAACTATCAACACACATTTTAAACACATCCTAACTCCTTACTACCAATCTTACATGTAGAATATAATGTATAAGTCTCAATTAGTGTGCAAGTGTTTAATACTTTAATAATGGATTTTTCTTTAAAAAAATTGTATAATTGTAGAGAACCCATTGTTTTTCTTTTAAGCTAAAAAATGAGGAAACTTCTATTATATCACAATATAGTACAAAAAAAGATTGAACTAGGGGGTCTTCCAAAAGAGGAAACCAGAGCCCTAAACCATGTCCAAAACAACCAAGATCTTCAGAATTGCATGTTTTTGTCATAAGTTCCATATTTGTGCCCATAAATAGAGCCTGAGTATAAGATCCTAGGAGTCACTAGCATTCTAACCAGAGGCAAAACATAACATACCAAAACAAAACAGACTTTCAAAACCTACTGGGGAACTGGCGCTAGCTTAATCCCCCTCCCGAAGGTCCTGATATGTCTCACTGCTTCATGCTTAGCTTGGAAAACGACCTCTTCCCATAACTGATCGTCCTCTGCTCGGAGTTGTTCATCCTCATCATTGACCATAATAGGACACTAGAGAGATCTTAGAGGAGACTAGGTTGCATGCCCTTTCCCTTGCTAATCAGAATGCTGGTTTGGTTAATTAATCTTGAACTTGATACCGTGTTGAGCCCTATAGAAAAGCTCAAATTTTCCCTTCATAATGTGAATAGCTTGGAGGAGCTCAACATACTCTCGTCTGGTTTCGCTGACAGCTTGTGCCACCAATTCCTTGACCATCCAATATGCTACAACCATCCTTAAGTACCAGGTATCTCTGGTTTGAGGGTTCACGAGGTCCGCCACCCACTTAGCCACATCTTTTATTATCTCGTCTTCCTTAGTATTCCTTCAATGGGAGAGAACTCAGTCCTCAATGTCTTTTGTCGATCGAATTTATTCCATCGAGCAATGGACCAAAAAGTGTTCCTCGACAACTCAAGCTTCCTTCTCTACTCTGGAGACGTGACCTTCACCCGTTTAATTGGAAGATTCCTTGTCATGGCGACCCACATGGCACCTCTTACTCTTCTTGTTACAATGATGGGCCATTCTCCTCCCCAGAGTAATCCTACTTTTTAGACTTAGAATCAATTGAAATGTGATCAGAATGAAATTAAGACAGAAGCACAGTACAAGGCGCCTGTACAACCCTCCTTCATATTTATTACTGAAAACTTAAGCATTAAAGTTATTGGGATAGTACTCTGAGTTATAGAACTTTTTCCTGAGGTACATCTTGTGAGTATCCATAATGGGTAGGAAAGTGATTGGACTCCTTACCAACATTCTGGTGTCGTCAAAATCGATCACAGCGTGTGGCTAATCCATCGACTGATTAATGGCTTGGCCTTTCGTACTGTTCTATGGGATTCATTGTTAGCGACATGCTGCATCATAATTGTAACGATACTAGGAGGGGAAAGCCCTAAACTACCTCTATATGTTTCCATCATTTTCTATAGGAGGCGAGTCCTCATTCTCATGAATGGGCACACTTTTCCATCCATCCTCTAGATCCATATCAAGATACGAACCACCTTTGTGTATGAACACCCTTCCCTCCATTGTACTTCTGATCCATGTTCTAGGCCACCTGTCATCGTTTCCTTTTTCATGATGTGGACCTTCCTCTCGGGTGGGTCGCCTTGCCAACTCGGCCTTGACCCTCCATGTGTTTAGGTCGACTTGGCAACATCGGTGGACCTGTTCTTCCGTCCCTTTTGGATATGGGTCCCTTGGTCTCCAAATATGATGCATCTCATGTAGCATGACACCGAGGTTGTCCATGCAATCGGCCACACAATTTGCCTTTCTTCAAACCTGTTTTGGGATGATGGCCACTAGGGAGGTGACCATGCACCCAATCTCAGAGAGACCATGGCTCAACCTCCAATTGTGAGATACCTTACCGACCTTCACCCCATTCAGGACTTTTTGGAGAGCTCTGATAATGATTTGGGAGTCACCTTCTATCGACAGGGACAAGAATCCATGATCCTTGGCTATCACTATTCCTCGAAGGAGCCCTACCAATTCCATTGTATTATTCATTGATATCCCTATCTTGGACACATATACAAGGATCACTTCTTTATTGTGATCCCTAAAGACTCCCCATGCTCTTGTCGGACTAGGATTCCCCTTCAATGTGTCGTCGAAATTTAGTTTTATAAAACCTTCATGGGGAGGGATCTAGTGGTCACGAATTTGAGATTTCCCCACCTTCAGAGCCAATGAATTCTAGTTAATCCAAGACTCTAGATGTCAGTTTTTTAAGATGGTTGCCTTAGAAGCTTCCAGTTGGAGATATTGGGCCAACCAAGGGGCTATACCAATGGATTATTTCACACCGATGTTGATGATATCCCACAATTGATTCCTAGTAAGGGATTTGCCTTTGAAAATTATTTGGTTCCTTTATTTCCAATCGTTCCACATGAGAAATCCTAGAAATATCTTCTAGAATCTATTAATGATGGGGTTGTTGAATGTATTGGCACTCCATAATTCTATAGTTTATATCACATTGTTCTTTCTCAAGTATGTTCTTCGAAAATTAGCTGCACCTTGAACCCAGAGTTGCATCGTAAAATTGTAGTTGCCCATAAGGTGGTCAAGAGTTTCTTCTGTTTCGAGGAACATGACACATCTCGAAGGTCCTACAAATCCTCTACAAAGGAGACAATCCCACTTTGTGAGGCATATATGAACGTGCTTCAATCTCTGTTGGAATTAGAAGATTTTTTTCCATGTGTTAAAATTCTTCTTAAGCAGTTAAGTGTGTGTAATATTTAACTTTTAGTTTATTAAACCTACGAAAGAAACTAGTGTTCTTGTCAAGTCGTGTCCTTTTGATCACTCTCTCTCCTTTCCAGGTCGTGTCCTTTTGATCAAGTATGTTCTCTCAACCCTCCCCTTGTACTTCTTCTCAGTTTTAGCTACCCCTATGAAGTTCATAAAAAAAGTCGAACCCTTCAACGCAAATTCTTCAGCTTCAGGATCTCCTCTTGATCCAGATTTTATGAGAAGAATGAAATGACTACAAATTATTAACAAATGTTTAACACAGAATAACAGATATACACTAAAACTGCAAGATACCAGATATATAAAATATGCAGAACATAAATGAAATGCTAGAAATGACAGAATAACAGTAAAATATCCAACATAATATTCACAATACACAGAAATGATATACGAAATAGTAACAGAAACAACACTTTGATTCAGATAGCAATGTTCATAGGCCTCTTCGAGGGGGCAACCTCCAGTCGAGCAGCGCTCTGTTACAATAATCTCCCAGCTAGGGTTTTCATACCCTCGACCCTTATTTATACTAAATGTGTCTATTAAGAGAAGCATCTAGAGGAAGATCCTTCTAGAAGAGAAAGCTTCTATTAGGTCTTCTTACATCCGCCTTATTCTATTTTATTGAAAGGTCTTATTAATATTGACCTTTATTACATCCGAATACATTGATCTACCTATGTGCGGGTTAGGGACTTAACATGTCCGCCCCCTTAAAAACAACCTTGTCCTCAAGGCTTGAGATGTGGAAACTGCTGCAGAATGGTAGTTGGTTCCCAAGTGGCATCTGCTGGAGTCATATCTTTCCACTGTACTAGCACTTCTTTGATGGTTCTCT
>ML805616.1:113256-130819 GCA_009831015.1 Picea engelmannii
AGGAGAATGTTATTTCCAAGTTTAACAACACTGAGGGCTGGTCGAAAGATCTTAACTGCAATATTGGAGTCAAGCAACATTGTCCCTTGTCCCCTACCCTTTTTTGCATATATATTGACAAGCTAGAAGATTGTATGGAAGAAGCAGGTTCTGTCAGCCATACTCTCACTGGTATAGTCATCAATCTTCTTCTTTATGACACTGATATCATTCTTATGGCGAGGAGTCCCCACGATCTTCAAAACCAAATAAGAATTCTCAAGGATTTTTGTTCCAATATGGGTATGACTGTTAATACTGACAAGATTATGGTCATGATCATTAAATCCAATAAGATCACTTATGATACCTTTGTATATGACAACAACAACTTGGAGGAAGCGACTTCATACAAATATCTTGGAATCGATATTCACCACAAGCTCAACTAAAATTATAACATTGAGAAAATGATTATTAGGGGATGAAAATCTTATTATGGGCTTGAAAACAATTGTAAATCAATCAATCTTTGGATATGGGATAAGAGGGATTATTGGGGGATGAAAAGCTTATTATGGGCGTGAAAAAAATTATAAATCAACTGGTCTTTGGACATGGGATAAGAAGAAACTCCTCTTTGACACTCTTGTTACACCTGTTATTCTTTATGGGTGTGAAGTCTGGGGATGTAGTATCTCTCATGAATCTTGGAGAAAGATAGAGAAAATATAAAAGAATTTTATAAACTATAATCTCAAAATTAAAGGAAATACACCCTATCCCATCCTCCTCTTAGAGGCAATCCTTTCCCCCATTGAGAGCACTACTATGACTAGATACCTAATGTATAAGAACAAGTTAAATAACATGGAAGAAAAAAGGCTTCTTAAAATGTGACGTCCCCAAGAATAAAAGTATTGTTTTTTTAAATTTAATGCGTTGGGAAATTATTCCATTTTTAGTAAATTCGAATTTGGAAAAGTCTTTCCATTTATGGCAATTCTGAATTTCAAATTTAATAATTGTAATTAATTGTTATGACTATTGGGCAAAGATCTAATTGGACCCAACTAACTATTTGACTATGACACTTGTATGAAAACAAAATATTTATATTGATTGCAGGAGGACAAATAGAAACAACCATGTTGAAATCAACTGACCATGACTCCATGAGTGGGGAACATGTTGGAACTACCTCTGGGCTGATTGTTACAAGTGGCAAATCAGAGATTTGGCCATTAGCAGCCCCTGAAAATAGGGGATTTAGAAAGCTCCAAAAATTCCCAAGTGAGGGAAAAAAGACCTGGGCAAACAGATTTGGATTGATAAATAGCATATGTGAGGAGGCAGGACGCTGCCAAGTATGCTAGGGAGAAAGAGACTAATGATTTTTCCCTTTCTATTATGAACACTATTGAATGAGTGTGAGGCAAGAGGAATGGGATGGAATTGAAGGACATTACAGAGGAAGAGTTTCCAAGTTCGTCCTCATGGGTTCATGGTTAGGCTAGGGGGTGAATTGGGCAAGTGATTGTGAATTCCCTATTCTACAGTTGGGAGGAACGTGGTTGTTCCCTTTGCCTTTCCGCGAACTGGTTCAGATATGTATCCTACCCCTCTCTACGTGAATGATCTTATATCTGATGAGATGTATTTATTAAATTTGAATCGAATTATTTCCCATTTCTGCTGAATGATTTAGTCACAGTTGTAGTGCAACTATTAAATTCGGTATGGATTTAATAATCTTGGGCGAAATCTGTCCAAATGAATGATGTATGTATCTAATAGCATACCTCACGAATCTAATGTTGAACAATGTTTATGGTTGAGTTAAAGTCTAGATGAATATTAGAGTTGTTTTTTTTTGTTAGGACAAATTGGGATTATTGTGTTTCTGTAGGTCCTTATACCCTTGCAAGTCATTATTTTTCTATAAGAATTTACACACAGAGTTCGGTTTGAAGTTTTATTTATATTCAGTTTGAAGTTTTAATTATATACCTACGAATCCGAAAGTAAATAGGATCAAGGTCAAACATATATACACATATATTCTTATGTATTCCCACTGGAACTAAACTGTATGCATTAGAATAACAAATAAACCTCTACATCAGTGCGAATTAGAAATGATATTATGCATTTATCAAATCTCGTTATACGCAGCCTGAAATTGAAAGTGCAATTATTACCAGCAAGATAGAATTACCCCACATAGTAAAAGCGTCCAAAAGGTTAGACGTGGACATATATTTGTAAGTTGGTACATATCGATTTATATATAAATAAGTAAAACATCCATAGGTCATATCTTAACACTTGACTTGGATAAACCTCGATCCTAAAATCTTCCAGCAGTAAAGGAAAAATAGGAATACTACAGACTCAACGAGGTAATACGAAATGTCTGAGTAAAAGAAAGAAAATCGTTTTAAGAAAATAGTCCTTCAATTTATAGATAATCCTGTCGAAACTTTTTATAACTATAAGATTCGAGTCATATAGAGACTTAAACAAAAACTGAAATGATGACCTTAATAACCAAGTACCAGTCTAAGATACATCCGAACAGTGAGACGATTTGATTAATTACAATAGTTATTACAGTGTTCATTTAAATTGGAAAGTAATTCCCATAGGAAAACCTTCTATTTATCATTACTCATGATTGCCGAACCTAAAACGTAAGATTACAGTTGGAAAGTTTCCCTCTTTCCAAGCCTTTATGGGTAACCAAGCGCCTTTATCGAACGTCAACAAACTAAAATTTGTAACCCTGTTTGCTGGGCCTCCTGAGTGGTTAATAGAAAAAGGAACTCAAATACCTTTTTTTAACACAGACGAAGAGGAAGTTGTGAAGTCCTTGCATGTACAAAATCCTAGAAGAATTATCAATCACGAGAATCAGTAAATTATTTACAAGAAATAAGAGAACACCAACAAAAGTGATTATCATTATTAACAGAATATACCATAGAATACTTAACTTCCGATTTGGTGGTTTCATTCTTTTCTTTCCTTGGCGTTTGTTTCCTGGATGGATATCTAGGCCGTGGGAGGAGCGCACAACAAGTCTTTGATGGGTCCTCGCATCAGAAAATCCCACCATTAGTGATTATACTAGTGCTTTGAACAAAAACAAAAAAATTATAATAGAACAAGAGTACAGTTACAGTGAATAACATATTTAAACATAGTAAAATAGATGACGACATTGGCTTCCATAATACACAGACAAGTATAAGTCGAGTTGTGACGAAGATAGGTCTTGAACCAAGACCTTACCCCAACGTTGGACTCTGAAACCCTCCCCAAATCAAGACTATAGAGAGTAATAAGAACAAGCAATCATCATAGGGCGTGTCAGGACCAGACCCTTACGAGGTTGCCTTGCAACAGTTAGCATCATCAATACAAAAACTGTCGATGCAAAATTTTATTCGACGGAATCAATACCCTTATAGAAATATTCACAGAACCTTAATATTCAAAAGACACATACCATAATAAATTTCCAAGATTTAGACGCGAATGTCTTAAGTAGTATTTGTTTTCTTTACCAAATAAGTGATGGCTATGGGCTCCATTAAAAAGGACGAGTTAAGGGACTGAAATGAATGCCGAATGAGAGGACTCAACCTTCACAAAGGAAAGGTTGGTAGCGAAAGAGTTGTCACACACAGGGTACACTAACGCATTTAACACGAAAAAACTCACATGTATTCGACCCTGGTCTCATCTTATAACCACCGGGCACGAGCGTGGAGCCGAAAACCCTAAACTAATTACTAGGAGGCTAAACTAACAAGTCTTTGAGCTTTGAGCGAGGAGACAGAATCCCAAAAATTCTCGGTATACCGGAAAGAAATACATGAAAACTTTGTGATAAGGACTACAAGTAAAAATTCCTTCACTGATTTGAACCACCAGATCTCTACGCCTCTGGTTTAAGGTTATATAATAGGAAAAACTTACCAAGAAAATGGGTCGGGTCACCTGGAAGGCTGATGAACGACCTCCAGTGTACTTTTTTTTTTCCTCATCCAAAAGAACCACCCACAAAGCCAATACTATTTTCTCGAGGAGTCACAATGACGAGGAAAGAGCTCACCTAAACTCTAAGTGAAGGGTGTATTGCTAGAGTAAATGTCGAAGGACGTTGGACCATGTGCTAGGACGTAGTTGGCACGTTGGGATTAGGGAAGGCCAGGTGGGAGAGCCATCAAGACTGGTGCGTGCAGGACCCTTATTAAACACAGCTACAGAGCCTTAATTCTTTTCTGACAGATGCATTTCCTCCCCTTACCAACCAAGATACAAGATTAATGACAGTCACTTCGTGGCTGTCTAGTTGTAACTGTTTAGTCACAAACTAATTCGTTCAGTTAGCTTACCTTTCTATCATCTCTATCGGTGGTACGACTTTTAGTTACAAGTTAGTTGCATAGGGATTTTTTGCGTGAGAATTGTCTGGTTTAAAACCTTAAGTCGGATGACTACCAGTGTTATGACCACGTCTGAGCCTTAAGGGAAAACGTTTCAGTGACTCGGGCATTGAAAAAATAGTATCACTAACCATGACTTAATACGAGATTACACCAAGGTCATAACTCTCGACATTTACATAGTTTGATGGATATGCTATTACGACAGGGCAATGTTTTAAACTTGCACGTAACATGAAGAATCCTAATGAACATTGTATATAGGTGGTTTGGTATATGTATAAGTATTAATAAGATTTATAAAAGAGATATATGTGTGGAAAAGGTATTGTAACCTTTTGACAACCCATCATATAAAGTATGATGATTAGTTTAACATAGTACTATCCCCATGTAACAGTTAGAACGCCAATCTGTATTCAGGGTAAACTTTAAATATCATGTTCTACAACTTTATTAAACGAAAAGTTGGAGATTAATGTACCATAAAAAAAAAGGAAATTTATTTCAAATTAGAGGTATATTACATATGGTATCAGAGCAGAGTTTACAACATTGGGCCTTGAATAGGGCCACATTAACGCCTTGACATATATATATTATTACTTATGCGAAACTAATAAAAAAATTCTTTGTTACAAACAAAATCCTTCTCTGTTTTGTATTAATCATGGCAGCTCTGAATGATGCAGAAATCAGGATGGAAGGAAATCTAGAACAGGGACCTCATAGAGATCCAAGGAAGAATAGTGACGGAAGCTCTCCTACGGAAGTATTGGAAACAATGAGGAATCTCATTGTTGAGCTGCAGGTTTTCAAAGTGGACAATGAGAAATTGAAGAAGGCACAACAGGAACAACAAGAGATAAATGAAGTCCTGCTGCACAGTATAGTGGTCGAGAAAATCCCAAAGGACGATAACCATGACGAAGAGGTCAGCAAAAGGGCCTCCAAGAACTTTTGGCCGGAAATGGAAAAAGGAGACAGTTCGTCCGAAGGAACACCTTCAACTGAAGACAAAACTAAAATAGACAAAAGAAGAAAACAAGTAGACCACCTTGAAGGAGAATTTAAAAAAATTAAACTAGCCACCTTTGATGGAGAATCCAGGACAGGAGAAGAAGTTGAGGCATGGTTATTGGACATAAAAAAATATTTCCAAATCTACAACTATTCCAACAATATGAAGGTCAGAATGGCCATCTACAATCTGAAAGGGAAGGCCAGCATTTGGTGGCAAGACCTGAAATTGGCCAAGGGCCTGAAGGGGAAACAGTTGGAATGGTGTGACTTTAAGAAGTATTTCAAAAAACAGTACCTTTCTGGAAGCTATTATGAAAGGAAAATGAAAGAATTCTACGAGTTATGACTTGGACAGATGTCGATGGAGGACCTTATAAACAAATTTCTGGAGCTGCTAAGGTTCGTACCATACATCCAAGAGGATAAGGTAAAAATCCAGTGACTCTTAAGCTATTTACCGCAGTCCTACAGGGACAGAATTGAGTTTGACAACCCCAAATCCTTGAGTGAAGTATTTAGGAAAGCACGAATGTGCTATGACTAGTACAAACAGTGAGTGGAGTTTCCTAAAGCCTGGAAGGATAAGAAACAAGATCGAATGAACTAGCGAAAGAAGGGATACCAGCTAGCTCCATATCAGAATGCAACAAAAAGCTTTCTGAGAAAGGATTTTCACTCCAATCATCAGAATACGCAAGGCAGCGGTAAACCGGTAAATTTGGGAACAAAAAAGTTTGGGGACAGCTCCCGCAAGCCACTAAAAAGATGGGAATGTGGAGAACCTCATCTAAGGAGGAACTGTCCATGTTTAATTTCAACAAACAGAATTGTAGTTCATAATTTACAGGAAGCCTCTACGGTGGGAGACATGGGCAGAAGCCTGCATCAGATAAATGCAGCCATAGATGGTCGGCAAGCTGACCACCAGTCCTCTGTGGTAGAGATCGAAGGTAAAATCAATAGCTCTCAAATTTTTGTTTTAATTGACCCTGGAACTACGTTAAGTTATATTACTCCTGAGGTAGTAGAGTCAAACAAGCTTAAGAAATTGAAGCATGCAAAATCATGGCTGGTACAACTAGCAACAGAAACTAAAAGGAAAGTAGTCGAATTTATTTCTGATTTGGAGTTCAGCTTAGATGGTCAAAATATAAGAACAAATCTGAACATCCTACCACTAGGAACTTACGATATGAATATCAGGATGGATTTGTTGGAGCAGCACAAAGTAGTGCTAGATTGTTATACAAAGTTACTCAAATATAAAGATGACTTCGACACTACTAGAACAACCCAAGGTATACTAAAACCTGTATCAGTTAGGCAAGTTTTAGGGATGCAACTCAAGAAATGTATGAGAAAAGGATGTCAAGTTTATGCCATCCAAGTAATGAATCCGTTAGAAAAAGAAGATAAGCCAAAGTTAGAAGACTTTGCAGTCCTATGTGATTTTAGGGACATGTTTGTGGATGAGATACCTGAACTACCCCCTCGAAGGGAAATAGAATTCTCCATAGACCTACTACCTGGTTCAGCCCCTATCTCAAAAACACCTTACCGGATGAGTCTACCAGAACTGACAAAATTAAAATTACAATTACAATTACAGGAATTGTTGGACAAGGAGTACATTAGACCGAGTGTCTCATCTTGGGGGGCACCGGTCCTCTTTGTGAAAAAGAAATACGGTACTCTAAGACTATGTATCGATTATAGACAACTGAACAAAATGACTATTAAGAACAAATTCTCCTTACCAAGGATAAATGATCTGTTCGATCAAGTTGGTGGGGCCAAGATCTTTTCAAAGTTGGATTTACGATCTGGTTATCATCAAGTTAGGATAAAGGACGAGGACATAAACAAAACAACTTTTCAAACAAGATATGGACACTACAAGTTTGTAGTCATACCTTTCGAACTCACTAACACACCAACCACATTTATGTGTTTGATGAATAGTATTTTCAGTCAATACTTAGACAAGTTCGTAGTAGTATTTATCGACGATATCCTAGTCTATTCTAAAACAAAAGAAGAACATGATGAACACTGAAGAATAGTTCTGCAAACGTTGAGGAAACACAAAATTTACACAAAATTCGATAAGTGTGACTTTTATCAAAAGGAAATACAATATTTAGGACATGTCATTTCCGCAGAAGGTATTGTCGTAGACACGGAAAAAACAAAAGCCATTATGGAATGGCCGGTACCGAAGGATGTGGCAGATATCTGGTCATTCATGGGAATCACCAGATATTATCATAGATTTATAGAAGGGTTTTCCAAGATAGCCTACCCTATCACGTCATTACAAAAGAAAGGGACCAAGTTTAACTGGTCGCAAAAGTGTCAAGATAGTTTTAACAAGCTGAAGGAATTATTGACATCGACACCCATTTTGAAGGTAGCAGACCCAGATAAAGACTTCAAGGTTTGTGTTGATACAAGTAAAGAGGGACTAGGTGGTGTCCTAACTCAGGAAGGACACGTGATTTGTTACGAATCCTAGAAATTAAAAGATAATGAGCGAAATTATGTCACTCACGACTTAGAATTGGCAGGGGTAATACACGCCTTAAAAATGTGGCGACACTACATAATGGGAAGAAAGTTTCTACTATTGACGGATAATAGTGGTGTGAAATATTTGTTTAGCCAACCAGATCTCAATGCAAGGCAAGCAAGATGGCTAGCCTTCTTGAGGGAATTCGACTTCGAAGTTAGACATATCAAGGGCAAAGAAAATAAGGTAGCAGACACTTTAAGCAGAAGAGTCCATGGGTTATTTGAGATAAATCTTAGCAGGGCACAAAGTGATTTAGAACAAAGAATAAGGACGACAGGTATTAACGACAAAAATTACACTAAGATAATGACAGAATTACAAGACAGTACCGCAAACGTAGATAAACCATAACTAAGTATCGACAAGAAGGGACTCTTATGATTTAAAAATAGACTCTACATACCATATTCAACAAAGATGAAATTAATTGTATTGGACGAAGTACATAAGAAACTGTATTCTGGCCATCCAGGATATCAGGAAACAATAACAACACTTAGAAAACTATTCTACTGGAATAATATGAAGGGAAAAACAACAGAATACTTGGCTAGGTGCCAAGATTGTCAGCAGGTCAAGGCCGAACACCAGCATCCAGCCAGCCTATTATAGCCATTACCAGTACCAGAGTGGAAATGGGAGACCATATCATTGGACTTTATAACAAGTTTGCCCAAAACTCAGAAATAGAATGATTCTATCATGGTTGTAATCAATAAACTCAGTAAGTCTGCACACTTTATTCCTGTAAAGTCTACTTTTAAAGATATAAACATCGCTTAAATATTCATGAAATAAATTTTTAGACTGCATGGTATTCCTAAAATGGTGATTTCAGATAGAGACGTAAAATTCACACCCGCTTTTTGGAAGGTGTTGTTTGCAGGGCTAAATACTAATTTGAATTTCAGTATGAGTTATCATCCACAAACAGATGGACAGACTGAAAGGACAAATCAAATTGTAGAGGATATGCTCTGCATGTACGTAAGAATGAAACCGAACAAGTGGGAAGACTACCTACACTTGGTAGAATTTGCATATAACAATGGGTACCAAACTTCGGCCCAGTTAAGCCCTTTCGAGGTACTGTACGACAAAAGGTGTACGACCCCAATTAGCTGGGATAACCCGACTGACAGACTCATGGTTGGACCTGAGATGCTCCAAGAAATGGAGAACATGGTAAGGAAGGTACAACATAACTTAAAAGAAGCACAGGACAGACAGAAAAGCTATGCAGATCAGAAAAGAAGATACTTAGAATTTCAAGTGGGAGACCATGTTTATTTGAAGGTCAAAGCTCGAAGAAGTTCGTTGAAGTTAGGGAACTGTGCCAAGCTGGCACCTAGTTTTTTTGGGCCCTTTGAGACACTAACTCGAATTGGACCCGTAGCATACCAATTTGCACTCCCAGATAATCTAAGAATTCACAATGTATTTCAAGTTTCCTTGTTAAAAACATATGTTCATGATCCTACTCATATGATTGATTGGAACTTGGTGCAGCTAAAACCCAAAGGTGAGTTCCATGTGGAACCCCTACGTATTATGGACCGGAGAGAAATAGCACTTCGGAACAGAGCCGTCGCTCAGGCAAGGGTGCAATGGAAGCACTTTAGTCCTAAGGAGACCACTTGGAAGTTGGAGGGAGATCTGTGGAAATTTCATCCAATCATGTTCCAAGAAAGGAAGGAACACTGAGGACACTGTTTTATTGAAGGGGGAAAGGATGTGACGTCCCCAAGAATAAAAGTATTTTTTTTTAAATTTAATGTGTTGGGAAATTATTCTGTTTTTAGTAAATTCAAATTTGGAAAATTCTTGCCATTTATGACAATTCCGAATTTTGAATTTAATAATTGTAATTAATTGTTATGACTGTTGGGAAAACATCTGATTTGACCCAACTAACTATTTGACTATGACACTTGTATGAAAACAAAATATTTATATTGATTGTAGGAGGACAAATGGAACAACCATGTTGAAATCAGCTAACCATGACTCCATGAGTGGGGAACATGTTGGAACTACCTCTGGGCTGATTGTTATAAGTGGAAAATCAGAGATTTGGCCATTAGCAGCCCCTGAAAATCATGGATTTAGAAAGCTGCGAAAATTCCCAAGTGAGGGAAAAAAGACCTGGGAAAAAAGATTTGGATTGATAAATAACATATGTGAGGAGGCAGGATGCTGCCAAGTATGCTGGGGAGAAAGAGACTAATGATTTTTCCCTTGTTGTTATGAACACTATTGAATGAGTGTGAGGTAAGAGGAATGGGATGGAATTGAAGGACATTGCGGAGGAAGAGTTTCCAAGTTCGTCCTGATGGGTTCATGGTCAGGCTAGGCGGTGAATTGGGCAAGTGATTGTGACTGCCCTATTATATAGTTGGGAGGAACGTGGTTGTTCCCTTTGCCTTTCTGTGAACTGGTCCAAATATGTATCCTACCCCTCTCTGCGTGAATGATCTTATATCTAATGAGATGTATTTATTAAATTTGAATCAAATTATTTCCCATTTCTATTGAATGATTTAGTCACAATTGTAGTGCAACTATTAAATTCGGTATGGATTTAATAATCCTGGGCGAAATCTGTCTAAATGAATGATGTCTGTATCTGATAGCATACCTCAAGAATCTAATGCTGAACAACGTTTATGGTTAAGTTAAAGTCTGAATGAATACTAGAGTTGTTTTTTTTTGTTAGGATAAATCAGGATTATTGTGTTTCTGTAGGTCCTTATACCCTTGTAAGTCGTTATTTTGCTGTAAGAATTTACACACAGAGTTTGGTTTAAAGTTTTATTTATATTCGGTTTGAATTTTTAATTATATACCTATGAATCCGAAAGTAAACAGGATCAAGGTCAAACATATATACACATATATTATTATGTATTCCCACTGGAACTAAACTATATGCATTAGAATAGCAAATAAACCTCTACATCAGTGCGAATTAGAAATGACATTATGCATTTATCAAATCTCATTATACACAGCCTTCAATTGAAAGTGCAACTATTACCAGCAAGATAGAATTACCCCACACAGTAAGAGCATCCAAAAGGTTAGACACAGACATATATTTGTAAGTCAGTACATATCGATTTATATATAAATAAGTAAAACATCCACAGGTCATATCTTAACACTTGACTCAGATAAACCTCAATCCTAAAATCTTCCAGCAATAAACGAAAAATAGGAATACTACAGACTCAACGAGGTAATACGAAATGTCTGAGTAAAAGAAAGAAAATCGTTTTAAGAAAACAATCCTTCAATTTATAGATAATCATGCCGAAACTTTTTATAACTGTAAGATTTGAGTCATACAAAGATTTAAAGAAAAACTGAAATGACAGGCTTAATGACCAAGTACCAGTCTAAGATACATCCGAATAGTGAGATGATTTGATTAATTACAATAGTCATTACAGTGTTCATTTAAACCAGAAAGTAATTCCCATAGGAAAACCTTCAATTTATCCTTACTCATGATTGCCGAACCTAAAACTTAAGATTACAGTTGGAAATTTTCCCTCTTTCCAAGCCTTTATGGGTGACCAAGCGCCTTTATCGAACATCGACAAACTAAAATTTGTAACCCTATTTGCTGGGCCTCCTGAGTGGTTAATAGAAAAAGGAACTCGAATACCTTTTTTTAACGCAGACGAAGAGGAAGCTCCGAAGTCCTTGCATGTACAAAAGCCTGGAAGAATTATCAATCACGAGAATCAGTAAATTATTTACAAGAAATAAGAGAACACCAACAAAAGTGATAATTATTATTAACAGAATATACCAGAGAATACTTAACTTCCGATTTGGTGGTTTCATCCTTTTCTTTCCTTGGCGTTTGTCTCCTAGATGGATATCCGAGCCGTGGGAGGAGCGCACAACAAGTCTCTGATGGGTCCTCGCATCAGCAAAGCGCACCATTAGTGATTATACCAGTGCTTTGAACGAAAACAAAAAAATTATAATAGAACAAGAGTACAGTTACAGTGAATAACAGATTTAAGCATAGTAAAATAGATGACGGCATTGGCTTCCATAATACACAGACAAGTATAAGTCGAGTTGTAACGAAGATAGGTATCAAACCAAGACCTTACCCCAACGTTGGACTCTGAAACCCTCCCCAAATCAAGACTATAGAGAGTAATAAGAACAAGCAGTCATCATAGGGCATGTCAGGACCAGACCCTTACAAGGTTGCCTTGAAATAGTTAGCGTCATCAATACAAAAATTGTCGATGCAAACTTTTATTTGATGGAAGCAATACCCTTATAGAAATACTCACAGAACCTTAATATTCAAAAGACACATACCGTAAGGAATTTTCAGTTGTTACCCATGATTTTGGTCATCATGATGGTGTATTAATGATGGTGTACTCAGGCTCTTCATAAGAACTTTCTCCTGAGAAAAGTTACTTTCATCTCTTCCCAGAAAACTCATTTTTGAAGAGGGTTCGTAGGCTACTAATATATTTGGGTGCGAGAATGACCCATTCTTGCAGGCTGCTTTAAGCCAGGGTGTGAACTTCTCGCACTGTGTTGAATAGCCAGGGTGTGAACTCTTCCTAAAGCATGGAAAAAGATGAATTCTCGATGTCTCTAGAAGGGAATCTTCTAGAAGAATGGGTTGGCATTTGAATGGTTATCCTTGTACTTGATTCCCTGATATTGTGGGATCATTCTTATCCAAGTAACTATTTCATTCTCTCCTATATATTGAGGGAATTCTCATGGAAAAGGTTAAGCAAGATTCATTGGAGAATTGGTGAAAGAATTGTGTGAAGGACTTAGCTTGAACAGTAGCTTGGAGACTCTAGCAAGTCTATCAAGAGGATTTTAACTTCTTCATACAAGGATTGAGAAAGTGTGTGTGTTGAAGCCAAGAGCCATCGAAAGGAAGCTTGCAACATCAAGGCGATTAGGATGTAATCTTCACTTTCAATCAAATATGATACAGTGGCATGTCCCTTACCCATAAAGCTATTCTCACTTTATTGTGTAATTCCTTGATCATACACATAAGTTGCCTGTTGAATATATTTTTCTATCTTCACTTTGGTTGGTTTGTGTTGTCTTGGTCTTGACCTCATGAGAGCACCGGAGTGAAGCGGGAGCAACAAAGACCCTAGGAAGTGATATTAAGGTATGTTACTTGTTCCTTCCTACTAGCTTATTCAATGGTCAAAACTTAGGGAAAGAGTCAAGTCCTGTCCTATTTTGTTCTAGATCCAGGTGGATCTATTAGTGTCCACACCTACCAATTAGTCCGATAACACCAGGATTTAGACATGAATGTCTTAAGTAGTATTTGTTTTCTTTACCAAATAAGTGATGGCTACGGGCTCCATTGAAAAGGACAAGTTAAAGGGACTGAATGGAATGTCGAACGAGAGGACTCAACCTTCGCAAAGGAAAGGTTGGGAGCGAAAGAGTTGTCACACACAGTGTACCCTAACCCGTTTAACATGAAAAAACTCGCATGTATTCGACCCTGGTCTCGTCTTATAACCACTGGGCACGAGCGTGGAGTAGTGTAACTTCGGGCATACTGAAAACCCTAAACTAATTACCAGGAGGCTAAACTGACAAGTCTCTGAGCTTTGAGCGAGGAGACAGAGTGCCGAAAATTCTCGGTATACCGGAAAGACATACACAAAAACTCTATGATAAAGACTACAAGTAAAAAGGCCTTCACCGATTTGAACCACCAGATCTCTACGCCTCTAGTTTAAGGTTACATAATAGGAAAAACTTACCAGGAAAATGGGTCGGGTCGACTGGAAGGTTGATCAACGACCTCCAGTGTACTTTTTTTTTCTTTTCCTCATCCAAAAGAACCACCCATAGAGCCGATATTGTTTTCTCGAGGAGTCACAATGACGAGGAAAGAACTCACCTAAACTCTAAGTGAAGGGTGTACTGCTAGAGTAAATGCCAAAGGACGATGGACCATGTGCTAGGACAGAGTTGGCACATTAGGATTAGGGAAGGCCAGGTGGGAGAGCCATCAAGACTGGTGTGTGCAGGACTCTTATTAAACACAAGCACAGAGCCTTAATTATTTTCTGACAGATGCATTTCCTCCCCTTACCAACCAAGATACGAGATTAATGATAGTCACTTCACGATTGTCCAGTTGTAATTGTTCAGTCACAAACTAATTCCTTCAGTTAGCTTACCTTTCTATCTTCTCTATCGGTGGTACAACTTTTAGTTACGAGTTAGTTGCATAGAGATTTTTTGCGTGAGAATTGTCTGGTTTAAAACCTTAAGTTGGATGACTACCAGTGTTATGACCACGTTTGAGCCTTAAGGGAAAATGTTTCAGCGACTCGGGCATTGACAAAATAGTATCACTAACCATGACTTAATACGAGATTATACCAAGGTCATAACTCTCAACATTAACATAGTTTGATGGATATGCTATTACGACAGGGCAATGTTTTAAACTTGCACGCAACATGAAGAATCCTAATGAACATCGTATATAGGTGGTTGGGTATATGTATAAGTATTAATAAGATTTATAAAAGAGATATATGTTTGGAAAAGGTATTGTAACCTTTTGACAACCCTTCATATAAAGTATGATGATTAGTTTAACATAGTACTATCCCCATGTAACAGTTAGAATGCCAATCTGTAATCAGGGTAAACTTTAAATATCCTGTTCTACAACTTTATTAAACGAAAAGTTGGAGATTAATGTACCATTAAAAAAAAGGAAATTTATGTCAAATTAGAAGTATATTACATAAAATTTCTTCAAAATCTAGTTGTAACCACCATCAACTCAAGCAAGGATGGCATAAATATGCCCAGTCTTGGCTAAGATACCGGGGAATCATGGAAGACACCATTTTTCAGAATAAGGATACTATTAAAAATATAATCAAATCAAAATTTAAGGAGAAAATGTGGTCTGATAAAGAGTTAGAGGAAAAAATAAAATTAAGGTATTATAAGGATGTAATCAACCCTAATCTAGAAGATCAAAATTATCTCTCTGTTTTGACAGTGTAAAGAAAAAATAAACATTGCTAAGATAAGAATAAATTGTCACTAGTTCCATAGTGAAACTGGGCGTTGGTCATGATCAAAATCTGGACCAGGGGTCAAAATTTAGCTCAAAAATCAAAGTTCTCGGAATTACCTCAAAACAAACGGGTGCGTAGCCCTCATCGTTATGAACCCAACGCAACTCGTTTGGGTTCAAACGAACGTCGGATGAGAGAGATATCACGATCTGTTCGAATCGTCAAACAGGCAAAAAAAAATTGTGCTGACTGTACAGTCTGTATAGTTCGTACAGATGCTGACGTGGAATGTTCGTACGATGACATGGCAGAGCTGAATTGACAGAGGTATGACCACTAACGTGGCAGGTGACGTGACATTCATTTATTGGAAGATTTTGGGCGAATCTGTTGGTGACACGTGGCATGGTCTTTGGCAAATTATGAGGTGCCACGTGGCCCAGTCGTGGGCTGCCATGTGGCACCCTGCTATTGGTTTGGGTGTTGGTTAAAAGATTATGGAGTCCACCGGACTCGAACCCCAGACCTCCCACAAGGACCAAGCGTTTTAACAAAGTCTGACCAACCAACACGCCACACTATATCACTTGATATATATATGTGTTTTAATATATTTAAGTTGACTTTTGGTTAAGTTGGCATGGGGGGTCGGGCTGGGGCTTAGCCCCAGCCCGCGGTTTCCATGTTTATATATGTGACCATTGGTTTAACATTGCACACGCGTATTTCATTGGAGCCCTAGCCCCTAGTTTCACATGTGACCACAAACAGAGTGCGCGCGGGAGTTGGGTTGGTATTTCAAATGGTTTTCCCACCAACCATACGTCGACACATGTCATTTAATCATTGGTTCAAAACTCAGCCCTTTTTATTTGAGCGCGAGGTCACATGGACCCATGTGTCCATGGGTTTGGCGGTTAGGGGCTAGGCGTGCCCATAACCATCCTACAGTTTGCACCATTATGCGGTTGCGCCCGGTGCTGGGTTTAAGCGCGTAAAAATGCACGTGAGCTAGGTTGAACGCGCAGAGGTGCGTTTTGGTGAACCAGAGACAACAAGCTTGAAGGAAGAGAATGGCAGGAGGCCTATCTTCTTCATGTTTTGGCCAAATGAGGTGCCGAAAAAGCCCAGCTAGGGGTTTTTGGATGTTTTGAATCCATTGGCACTATTTTCAAAGCCATTTGAAGACTTCTTTTGTAGGTTTTTAACCATTGAATTTTCAGGAAGCTCTAGGGAGCTTGAAGCCCTCATTGTTTGAGGTCATGCTCAGATGAGCCTATGTTTGTTTTCTGTGATTGAATAATTATTTTTGGCTAATTGTTATGCTTTGAACACTTTGGGATAGGTTTCAAATCCATTTTAGGACTTTTACAGGTGCTTTTTCCACAGAGAAGCTCAAGGAAGCTTAAGGCCACATGTAGAAGAGGTCATGCCCAGATGAGCCATGATCCGTTTTTCAGAGTTTTATTAGTCATTTTTGGGGTTTTTATGTATTCTGAACCCAATGGTACAGTCAGTATTTCCATTGGAGTTGAGCAGAAACTTGTAAAAGAATCTTTGACAAATTAATCCCAGAGAGCCAAGTTCATTGATGGAGGCTCAAGGAGATGTAGCCCAGAGAGGGGTGAACTCCTTTATCATGTTGTGAGTGTTGTGAGTGTTTGTTGGTTATTATTTGCTGCAAGTTATTTTTGCTGTTGTATTTATGAAAACAATATATTTAATCTTGCAAAAACCTCACATATAAACATTTAAAATAAGAAGCATAAACTTGGCACATAAGCTATCTTGCATATTTTAACACATTAAGAAAGGTCCTGTAAAGTTTTATTTTTATGAAGTAGAGGGTGCTTGCATAGCATAACAAGTTAGCCCGCTATTTTCAGATCATGTGGTATCAGAGCATAGTTTGTTTTGTTCATGTATTTTCCATTGATAGCTTGAGATTTAGCTGTTGGTATTTGTGCAAGTTTTGTGTTGAAGTTTGATATCTTGCAAGGATGGAGGAAGCTTCAAACATTGATAGTTCTCATACATCTTCAAAATCAAAGTTATTTTACAAAGAGATATTGAAGGAATTACTAACCATGAGAGATGTGGTGAAAGAGATGTGGGAAGATAGAAAGGAGAGCATTGTCCTTGAAGATCAGTTGATGGCCATGAAGGAGGAGAAAGACCAGCTTCTTGAAAAGTTGCATGAGATGGAGACTCAACTCCATGAGGCAAAGGAAACCCTTACTAAGTATATCCATGAACATGAGGTATGTAATGTTAGTTTATCTTCAAATTCCTCTCAAGATGAATGTTTTGGTGTTTTTGAAAATCACACAAGAGGAATAGGGTCCAAGTTATTGTTTAAAATGGGCTATGAAGGTAAAGGGTTAGGAAAGCATGCACAAGGCATTGTTGAGCCTATTGTTGTTGAAGAGAGACCCAAGTTTTGTGGTCTTGGATATGAA
>ML805616.1:162369-176764 GCA_009831015.1 Picea engelmannii
AAGTTCTCTATGGGCTTCCTTTAGTATGATGCTTCAAATATCCCCATTTTCAGGGATGTACATCCTTCCTCGATATCTCAATAGTCCATCTGCTTCTAGACTATAGCCTTCATACTTTGGATCTAACTGCCTCTCGCTCTGGAGGTTTGAAGTAACCTCTAAATACCAACTGTCTCCTTGGATTTGCATCAA
Source organism: Picea engelmannii (assembly GCA_009831015.1). Taxonomy (NCBI): domain Eukaryota; kingdom Viridiplantae; phylum Streptophyta; class Pinopsida; order Pinales; family Pinaceae; genus Picea; species Picea engelmannii. The sequence goes on from ML805616.1 coordinate 162,562, forward strand.
CACATGTTCCCTTATATTGACTTTTAAGGGTATCAAGGAGAAGACATGTGGTCTCCTGCTCAAGGCATCTACAACCACATTTTCCTTCCCCTTGATGTACGAAATACCAAAATCGTACTCACTCATAAACTCATAAACTCAGAGCTCTTTGAGTGAAGAGATGTTTTAAACTTTGATGGTCCATTTTAAGCTCAAAGTTTCACCCCAAAAGATAGTGCCTCCAAAGTTTCAGAGCTAGCATTACAGTTGCCAACTCTAAATCATGAGTCGCGTATAGCTCTTCGTGTTTCTTCAACTTCCTTGATGCATAAGCTATCACTCCTCCATCTTGCATTAGCACGGCCCCCAACCCTTGCTTCGAGGCATCCGTGCAGATTGTGAAGTACTTTTTTATATCTGGCACTCGTAGAATTGGCGCACTAGTTAGTAACCTCTTAAGCCCATTGAATGCACAATCACATTCTTCTGTCCATTCATACCTGACCCCCTTGCGCTGCAAGGTGGTGATGCTTTTCGCTATTTTTGAGAATCCCTCCACAAATCTCTGATAATAACTTGCTAGCCCCATGAAGATTCTCACCTCATGGGCATTTTTCAGTGCTGGCCACTCCATAATGGCCTTTACCTTTTCTGGGCCACAAAGATTCCTTCACCGGAGATGATATGACCTAAATAGTGGATTTCTTTTTGGAAGAAGGAACACTTCGACAACTTCCCATACAATTTGTTCTCTCTAAGGCAAGACAACACCACTCGTAAGTGTTCCTCATGTTCTCTTTTGTTCTTTGAATAGATAAGGATGTCATCTAGAAAGACTTGTACAAAATGGTCTAAGTACTTCCGGAATACACCGTTCATGAGGCTCATGAATACTGTTGGCGCATTGGTCAATCCGAAAGGTACTATGACAAACTCGTAATGTCCAAACCAAGTTTGAAAGGCAATTTTTGGGATATCGCCTTCCTTAATCCTTAACTGGTGATACCTTGATCGCAAATCAATCTTTGAGAATACCGTTGCTCCTTTCATCTGATCGAAGAGGTCATCTATTCGCGACATTGGGTACCTATTTTTCACTGTAGCACGATTCAAGCCCCTGTAGTCTATACACAGTCGTAAGGATCCATCCTTCTTCTTTACAAAAATTACTGGTGCGCCCCAAGGTGAGACACTGGGCCTTATTATCCCTAAGTCTAGTAACTCTTTCAACTGCATTTTCAACTCACAAAGTTTTGGCACTGTCATCTGATACAGAGTTTTGGAAATTGGTTATGCACCAGGTTTTAGCTCAATGGTAAAATAAAGCTCCCTCTCAGGAGGTAACCCTGGTAACTCGTTCGGAAAAACATCCTTAAATTCAGACAATGACGGTTACTGATCCAATGAGGGTCCCTTCCTTTCATTCACTACTTCCACTACATAAAGTTGACATCCTTGCCTCAGGCATCGCTTAACCTTCATAGTTGAGATAAAGCGTAATGACACTTTTCTTCGTACACCCTGGATCTCTACTGGCCTTCCTTCGTCGTCGACACAAAGCACCCTTTTTGCGAAACAATCTACCGAAGCTCAATGAGCTGCTAACCAATCCATTCCAATGATTAGGTTGTATGCCCCGAGAGCAGTGACGTATACCTTTAACCTGTTAGTACACACTCATAGGTATACTATACAATTATCAACGCTAGGTCCTACCGCTTGTTTTTCCCCTGAAGCCATCTCGACTTGTTTAAAGTCATCATGCTCGTAGGCTGCCAACCCACTCTTTTCTAATGCAGATGGTGAAATGAAACTATCTGTCACACCAGAATCAAATAAAATCTTAATATTGATATCATTTAGCGTACCTGTTGACTCCACCACCATGGATTGATGTTCGGCCTGGCGATCATTAATCGCAGCGTAAATCTAGTGGCTGCTACTTGCTCTTCCCATCGAGGCCTTTCCTTCTCTATGCACGAACCATGATTGTAACTCTGGGCAGTCACACTGGTAATGGGGTCCTCCACACCCCCAACAGGTAACACGAGATTGAACCTGGGCACTGTTATGTGACTGTCTCTGAAATGAGTTCCTTCCCCTGGAACCCCTGCCCCGACTAGTTGTTCCCTAAGATGAACATGGGCCTGTCTGCATCGTTGGTGAAGAACGAGATGCTGCACTCACTGCCATTGAAATCCCTGTGGTTACTGTCCTTGGTGTGACTCTGTTACCATATGGAGGTGGTCTTGAGCCCCCTCCCCTGGAAAATGTCCTAGGGGCCTTCCTGACGAATCCAGGATGATGCGAAAAGGCCGGTCTCGCACCTCCGGTTAAGTTCATGTGTTCCTCCGCATAACGCACATTTTCCACAGCTTTCACTACTAAAGATCGTTTCCACATCCGCACCATAGCTCTTATCTTAGGGTTCAATCCATAGACAAAGCACTTTGCCTATCGTTGGTCATTATCCATATACGAAACATATTTGACCAATTCCATAAATCTGATCTCATATTCTTCTATAGTTCTGTTTCTCTATACTAAGGCATGAAACGCCCCTACCTGTTGTTCCTCATAGTAGGCTGGAAGATATTTCCTTCGGAACCTCTCCTCAAAAATTTCCCAAGATACGGTGTCTGGGGTAAGATGCAGTTGTCTTTCCAGGTTGCCCCACCAGTTCAAGGCACTGTCTCTTAACTGAAAAATTGTTATCTTCACCTTTGAGTTGGACGCATAGTCCCTTAAGTAAAAACACCTTGTCATGCCTTCCAACCATGCTTCCGCATGTTCACTGGTGCGACCCCCGGCAAACTCCAGAAGTTTGATCTTCTGCAATTCTCGAGTGATGTCTTTGGGTGGAGGTCCTCCCCCTGAATCCTTTGACGCTTCTGGATTACTCATTCCAGATGGTGGGGGCTCCACTTCGATCCCTGCTGGTTGTCGCCCCTTTAAAGTCTCATTTATGGCCTCTAAAGAGCACAATATGAGAGATAGTTCGAGCGATGGTGGCGGCGGCGTTGGCAGTGTTGGCGGCGCCTGCGACGATGCTCCTCTATCTCGATTCCCTCAAGTCCTAACCATCTTGTATGATTTAACCTGCATCAACCAAAGTTGTCACGGTGAGTTCAAGGACGTTTCAAATTTGCGCAACTTAAACTAGAAACAGGGTTAGGCGTAAGTTTTTCTTTACTTGTCTGCAAACAGACATTACTCTCTTTAGGGGATTGGCTAGGTTAGAGCTAAAGTGTCTAAGATTGATTTCTTCGCCTAAGAAAACTATTGACTCCTTCGCCTGGTAGTTACGCTGGCACTGTACCCCACTCGCTAATTCCTCTAACTTACCCTCCTAGTGCGCATGAAGCCTCCTCCCGCTTATCTTGGTCTAAGTCCATATACTTTCACTAAAACAATCTAATTAGTCACTTTAATTAGTCGCATCCACTTTCCTTGACGTCATTCCTGAGCTAGACACAACTAGCATCTACCAAACTCCTTTACACTGTCAGTGCGAGGAAAGTAAATCAGAGGAAGTTGTTCCTCCTTCCTTAAGCATGAATTCTAAATTTTTATAATTTAAATATGATTAAATATAATTAAAATTTAACTCTAATTATAATTAAACTATAATTTAACTACATTTAAATATATTTAAACTATAATTTAACTTTAAACATAATTTAACTACATTTAATTATATTTAAACTAAATTAATTTAAATATAATTTAAATTTAAACATTTAAAATTTAACCAAAATGAATAAATTAAAACATTTACATTTAACCTAAATGAATAAACTAGTAAAAAAAAATGAATAATAAAAAAATAATAAGAAGAAAAAAAACTAAATAAGAAAAAAAACAAAAAAAAAAATAAACAATTTTTAGCGTGGGCAGTGGGTCCTTGCATGAGGCCCACGTGCCCCCTCCTCCCCAACGCTCATCCCATAACCCTAAAAACCTACACATTGCCTAGCAAACCGTAAACTCCTCAACCCTTCACTCCCTCACTGTCGCCTCTCCATTTTGCTCTCTCCCTCTGCTCTTGGCACTGGTGCTAGTCTGGTTGTCACTTTGTGCATGATGTTGGTGCTGAAGAGCTACCAAGTATAGAATCATTGGTATCTTTGGAGGAGTTGCGGCGAGATGGATGTTGTGAGCCGAATCCTTCCCACTTGTGCTTAGCATTGGCACTTGGTGTGTTAGCTTGTGGCTGAGTTGAAACTTCCCTAGTTTGTCGATTATCCTTGCCTATGTTGTCATGCTAGAAAAAAAATCTACACAGAGGACTGATAGATTATGCTCTATTGTGTTTGCCTGATTGTGTTTGACTGATTGTGTTTGCTAGTTTTATTGTTTATGGACATGTTCTGCAATAGATTATGCTCCTCTGCTCGGATGTGGCTTGGTTGTTTGTGTGCTGGGATTTGTATGTGTATCGGATTGTGGACTTTGGTAGATGCAATGAAACATGAGACTTGGCCCTCAAGCCCATATATTTTTTTTTTACTAAAGACGTGTGGAATGAGTAAAGATTGGCACTGGCACTTAGTTTGTTCATATTGTGTTGGTTTGTGTGTTGTTTATAACCTGTGGTTATATGTGCAGGTGCTAGCTCGATGACTAGGATCTCAGATCTTAGCGTTCGAGCCCAAAATTTTTTCTTTTTACTGAAGAGCAATGATGGGTTAGGGTATCAGGTGGTGGTTTTTCCAGGACTTCGATAGGGAAAAACTCTGCCACTGCCTTCTAATTATCGGAGGGGTCCGACAAATCACAGAATGTTACATCTATCCAACGAGATCGGGTTAGGGTTTTAAAGGCGTGGCAAACAAGCTACAACCATTGCGATAGCCAAGGTGGCTCTGAATGCACATGCTCTCATGGGTTCATCCTCCATGTGAATTGGCTTGGAGCTTTTGCGCTCTACAACCACTGTGATAGCCAAGGCAAACAAGTTGATGCGCGTGCGATGGCGCTGGTTCTGTTAGACGCATAGCCACAACAACAAGCCAAAGATAAAAACAATGTTGACTCATGCATTTCACTAGGGTTAGGAGGAGGAAGACAATTTGATATAACTGCGAATAAATAGAAAGACTTGATTAAAAGTAGAAGTAGAAGCACTTCTATAATATGATGCTATTTTTTTTTAAGATTTCTATTTTAGAAGAAAAGCTATTTCTAAAAAAAATACAATCAGGTCCATGTGCAGGTCCAACTTCTGGGTTGTTTGCTAGATGCAAAGCATGAACTTAAGCATCCGAACAAGAAATGATGGAAATCATGATGGCAAGGTATGAGAAGAAGGTTATGCATCCACAAACTCGTAGTCATCTGATATCTCTATCTCTACAGTTTCTATATCTGTGTTAAAATGTTCAGTATGTATATTATTATTCATATTTATATCTAAGTTAAAAAAAAAATCTTCCCTAAGTGTATTATTATTTATATTTATATTTGCATTAAAAATTTGTGTGTTGGCTTGCAGGTTAGGTGGAGCTGGAGTTGGAGTTGGAGCTTGGCCCTCGAGCCCATAAATTTTAGAGAGTTTTAAGGTGTTTAAATTTCTAGGTGGGGTTTGTTTAAATTTCTGGGTGGGTAGGTAGGCCCTTGGCTCCAGATTTTGAACCAGGGCTCTGATACCATGTGTAGAGACCTAACTTAATTAAATCCAAAATTTTGTACAATTAAACATATAATTTCTTTCTTTGCATAAATAATTCATTCACCATCATATAAGCATAAATGTTCAGTAGAAATTTAAAATTATTCCACAGCATGAAAATAACTCAACAATTCATAAATAAAATACTTGCTTCTGATGTTAATTCCCACCGATATGGCTATCTTTTCCCTTCTGCCTTGCCTAGCCTGATGCACTGACTCAACTCTTCCCAAACCGACTAACCTCCCAGCCAGCTAGGAGTAGCCTGTCCGTCTCCCTAGCTCTAGGATATCGAAAGGAATCCTGGCCCCCGTGCCCAAAACCCCCAGCAACTTGATGCCCCTACGATGGTTCACCAAAACTGTAGAACCCAACAACAGAACCAGAAAATCCAAACCAGAACTACAGTCTCTCCTCTCCCCTAATTCTTGCTTCCCCCTATTCTCATCCTGCCCTCCCGTAGGACTCTTCCCCCGTCATATATTCCCCTTCACCGACTCTCCTCCCCCTCATTAATTTCCTTATCTCCTCCTTTATTACCTTATCCCCCTTCTTAAATTTCCTTATCTCCTTCTTTATTACCTTATCCCCCTTCTTTAATTACCTTATCCTTAATTTAATGCTTCATTCCCCTGTTGCATATGTAAAGTATTTAATAAAATAAATTAAAATTATTAACCCCTTTAATTCATTACTCAAATAATTAATGAGTCAATTAATTAATTAATTAATCATTGACAGATATGAACAAGTAATTAATAATTAACTAATTAATTAATATTATTAAGAAATAATTATTGTTTAACTAAACATAATAGGACAGTCAGATTATCAAATTAATTATAATTAATAATCCCTGTGCATCTATTTAACCAGGGTTGTTACACGCGAGTACTTGGACAAGTTTGTCCAAGAATTCATTGATGATATTTTGATTTACTCTCGGACGACAAAGGAGCATGACGAGCACTTGTGCTTGGTACTATAGTGTTTGTGAGAGCACAAATTGTATGGGAAGTTGTCCAAATGCTCTTTTTACCAATCAAAGATTCACTACTTAGGGCATGTCATCTCCGGCAAAGGCATCGTCGTGGATCCGACAAAGGTTGAGGCTATTATGGAATGGCCTGTGCCGACAAATGTCCCAGAAGTGCGTAGCTTCATGGGTTTGCCAGGATACTATCGACGGTTCGTCGAGGGGTTTTCGAAGATAGAAAATCCGATCACGGAATTGCAGAAGAAAAACAAGAAGTTTGTTTGGACCGAGAAATGCGCGGAAGCATTTCAAAGGCTTAAGGAGTTGTTGACAACAACACCAATACTAAAGGTCCGTTAAATGGATGCGGACTTCTTGGTATGCACAGATGCATCCAAGGAAGGCTTAGGTGGAGTCTTGATGCAAGACAGATGAGTGATTGCTTACATTTCGAGGAAACTAAGAAGGCATGAGGAGAACTACGCGACGCACGATTTGGAGTTATTAGCCATCGTATATGCCTTGAAGGTTTGGAGACACTACCTTGTTGGACGGAAATTTGAACTAAAGACTGACCATTATGGACTGCAACACATTTTTATGCAAAGTGACTTGAACGCACAACAACGACGTTGGTTGGAACTACTTAGCGAGTACGACTTTGAGATTACTTACATAAAGGGAACAGGGAACTGAGTGGCAGATGTTTTGAGTCGGAGACCATGCATATTTTCGGTGTTGCCTCTTCATACAAATCTACATGAAAAGATTCTAACTTTACAGCGTGACGATGACTGGTACAAAGAGGTCGAGGGTTTTATCGGACAAAACACAATGATGGTACCACGATTTGAGGGATTTTCATTTGATGGCGATGGTTTATTGAGGTTTAAAGGTAGGATTTACGTACCGCCAAATGACGAGTTGAGGAAGTTGATCCTAAGCGAGGCTCATAGAGCAATATACATGGCTCATTCAGGAGTCACGAAGATGAGGGCAGACCTTAAACCCTTATTCTTCTGGAAGGGAATGAAGGCAGACATAGTCAACTATGTGGCCAGATGTCTAGAATGTCAGGAGGTAAAGGCTGAACATAGACACCCAGCAGGATTACTACAACCACACGCTATTCTGGAATCGAAATGGGAGGTTATTTTGATGGATTTTATTGTTGGATTGCCACTGACAGCAAGGAGGCATGACTCGATTTTCGTAGTAGTAGACACTCTGACGAAGAGTGCTCACTTTATTCCTGTGCGTACGATGTATTAGGAACCTGACATAGCTAGAGTTTTCATCAGTGAGATTGTGAGGCTGCATGGCATGCCTAAGAGGATTATATTTGATCAAGGATTGGTGTTTACTGAACGATTTTGGATGAGTTTCCAAGAGGCCTTGGGAACCCAACTTAAATTTAGTACTGTGTATCACCCAGAGGCTAACGGGAAAACTGAATGAACTAACCAAACCTTGGAGGACATGTTGCGCATGTACGTGATGGACCAACAAAAGAGTTGGGAAGAATTCTTGCCACTAGTGGAGTTCACTTACAACAACAGTTACCAGAGCACCATTAAGATCACGCCTTTTGAGTTTCTTTACGGGCGACCATGTCAGATGCCCTTGAGTTGGGATTGGCTTGAGGATAGGGTCCTGGTGGGACCATAAGCGATCCAATAAATGGAAGAGCAAATGAAAACCATAAGACAAAGGATTAAAGAAGCGCAGGATCAATAGAAGAGTTATGTCGATGCGCACCGAGTCGACCATAGTTACGAGGTCGGTGATCGAGTCTTCTTGCGGGTTAAACCACATAAGAGTTTGATCAAGTTTGGGAAGGGAGCTAAACTCTCTCCTAAGTTCATGGGACCCTCCAATATTGTGGAGAAAAAGGGGCCCGTGGCCTATCGACTAGCCTTGCCTGATTCTTTGAGGCGTATGCACGATGTTTTTCATGTATCTGTTTTGAGACATTATATTAGTGATCCTACACATGTTATTCACATGAGTTCCTTGCAGGTATCAGACAAGGGAGTGCTCACAACTGAGATGGTCCACATCTTAGATCATCGCATTCGACAGTTACGATGTTGAATGGTAGATCAGGTCAAGGTCCAGTGGGACAATTATAGTCCACACTCGACGACCTGGGAGGACGCATATGATATGCGCCAACAGTTTTCATTTTTTTTTGATAGATAGACATATGATACTGTGATACACTTTATTTCAGCGTATATACTGTGAAACTTCAGGATGAAGTTTAGACAAAGAGGGGGTGTATGTAACATCTCACTCTGGCGCACTGAGAAAACTTATTCTTTGAGGACACTTGCTCGCAAGTGATCCGGATTATTATGTTATTAAAACTTTTGATTTTGATTATGAGGCATTATGGGATGATGGCATGTTGTATTACCGCTTTGACTTAGACAGGTGCTATTGACTCGGTTTTACTAAGTGTGCAAGGTTTTGGACCTTGAGGATGCCGAGGCATCGATGAAACCCCTTGGACTCCGGATCGAGTCAGGGAGTGTGTCATAGGGGTTTGATTGTTTTACTGTGATATTAGTGCATCTGATTAGATGATATGATGTGGATATGTTCTGACATGATTTGTTGATGATGCAGGCTGACGATAGCTTGCCGACCAGACTCACATATGGAGTAAAGGGGTCACACATGACTACCAGAGATGTTGAGGGAGAGGTGTGGATAGTATCCCTGCCACAGCCTACTAGCACTCATGCCATGGCTCGAGCTGTAGGTTAACGATTACCTAGTTCGAGAGGACCCACGATGCCATGAGGGCAGACTGCGATAGTCGCTCACGATGATTCTAAGGGGCGTGCAATAAGGCGGGGTCTTATTCCTTAGAATCCCTTAGTCTCCCACAAGTTCACCTGGTGGAGTGTTGACTCCAGGGGTTATTGATGTCTACCAATCAGTCAAGAGGTGAGTGGCACCCTTGAAGCACATAGTGCATCCTGAAGGGCACATCGCACAAAGGAACAGATGAGGCGAGTGGCACCCTTGGAGCACCTAGTGCATCTTGAAGGGCACATCGCGTTGATAATGATAGAGGGATGAACCTAGATCGCCCTAAGACAAACAACACATTAAGAAATTTTAAGACAACTTCCCTAATTAAATGTCGCCCAGTTCAGAATCTAAGTTCTAAGTCTAAAACTTTGCTAGGGGTAAATTTTGTCTACCCTTAATAAAATATCCATATAAAAATAAAATAATAAAATTTAAAATAAAAACAACTTAAGTAATAATTTTGGTCTTCATAAATTTTTGGGGTAAAATGAAGAGAGTAAAAAATTAAATAAAATCTTTGGATATAAAATGTAAAGAAGAAATTTAATTATTTTAACTTTTGATAGTTTAAAAAAAGGGAAGATACTAAATTAATCATAAAAGGAAAAAGAAGTTAAATGCACAACTGTCATTTTTAGCTCTAATGAAAGGGGAATGAGGGAAATATAAAAATTAGGAAATTAGGGAAAGGATGTAACCTAAAGAGCGAAAGAGGGGAACTCATGGTAAAAAGTGGGAAACCAACTTAGTAAAGAATCTGCATTTAAGAACCTTCTAATTTTAAACTAATTTAGCAATTTCATTTTAGGGAAAGCCTTAAAAACCTGTAAGGGAATCTAGGGACACCTAGGAGTGATTTTAGGAGTAACTCTAGGTGGGTGAGGGAAATAAGACAATTAATTAATTAAATAAAATAATTAATGGAGAAACGTGGGGGATGGGTGACACTTGTACAAAGGAGAATGTTTAGGAAATTTTTATTAAAATTTTAATTAAATGAGATTTAGGGAAAGAAAGGAAGTTGGAAACTCTATAAAATAGAGGAAGGAGAAGGATGAAGGGGAATGAGTTGTTAGTGTAACGTTACGCTGCAGGAATAGTGACTTGACTGATTTACTTGTGGGAGTTGGGATTTCCCAGCTCAGAGAGGAGTGGTAGCTCGGCCTTGCGAGGTGAGCTGGGAGCTAGACGTACCCTCTGGATAGTGTGTGGCCCCTTTGCAGCTCGGGGGGATAAGGGGGAAGAAGAGTACCCCTAGCATTGGTTGGGAGGTACCGATGAGGTCTCGACGGTCAGCTAGCGGAAGCGGCACGGAGTGCGTGGACATCATTCGAAGCGGGTGAACAGGCAACGATATGCTTCTTAGTTGAATGATAGAATGATTGTAGGATTTATGATTTGGATTTATGATTTATGATCTCAATGACCTTCCTCGGCTCTATGCGTTCTCCTACTGTGCTTCACATTTTTACATTTGTCTGTGTTTTATGCGTAGAGAGATAAATTTCTCTGCTTTGGGACGTCAAGGAGTTGATTACTCGGCGTTCTTGGCCAGACCCTTTTGAAAATTTATTAAAGATGATTATTTGAAACATGTTTATTACAAATCTGGGGTAGCGAATGATTGACATAATTTTTTTTACATATAATGATGTGTGGTATGGGTATGCTGGCAAAAGAGATGAGTTCCTGTAGGCATTTGGTTTCTTATTACGTTTGGTGTTCTGGCATTGGGCATCCAATGTATTTCTGTCTACATTTTTTTTTGGCATCCTGAAGCTGGAGAACCTGAATTCTGAGTTACATATTTGTACACTTACATATCCGAATTTATTGATAATCGCGACTGAGGTTAAGAATGAACGGAGATTAATTGAGTTGTGTCTAGTGCGTAGAAGCAACCCTGTAAAATCCAAGTCTGCATATGGTGTACACCTGCTTATCTGATTTCATGAAATGATAGCCTTATTGCAAAACCTTAACGGATTGATCCAAGTCATGTTAAAAGTGATTTAATCTAGAAGCATTGGTTTTTTCCTTTCAATCTTGGAGGTCTTCTCCATCTCCCTGTGACCCAAACGAGCCCGAACTCGCCTTTGCCTAAATTTCAATCTTTTATCGTGATTCAAGGATGGACGGAGTATTGTCTTCATCCTGGAGTATTTTCCTTTAAGAAGTTTGTCCCGACAATCATGCACAGGCTCCAATCCTTCACCTCTGCGATTTAACTGCTGGGACCCCCGCCTTTATGTTTCCTTGGGGCCACGAATATCTGAATTTTCCCTTAATCATAGGTTGGCAGTGACTGGATAGCTGCACTCTGACTGTGTTAAGGCCGCGATCATGGATGATCATGGGAAGCGTTTGGACTACGTGAAAGTCGCGCCCTAGGCGACTAAGGCTGGTTGTGTGGCTGACCTTTAGTTCCAACAACTAGAATTGGATGGTCTATTGGAGCGATCTCACGAATCGTTTATTAATTAGAATTTGATTGTTTGTTGTTGACTGTAATTACATCACTGAATCGCCTTGAATGTTGCAGCAATGGTACATATGTAGGGATATTTTGGATTGTGTATTGTTTGGGCCAAACCTCGGTACAACACGTTCTTTCATATAACAGCTAGCCCGATGCACCTCTCCACCGTAATCCATCCTTCATTACAGTTTGTGTTTATCTACTTACTATGCTAGTGCGCACTGCCACAGTTAATACAAGTATTCCTGACCTGGATGCAGACATTTATGACCCTGGGACTTCGAGAACCATCCTTCCAAAGTAGGCTAACTCGGCTAATGAATTAGTGGTTGCCTTGATTGTTACAGACATCGAATTTCCTTCTTAAAACTACAACCTGTTCGTATTATAACTCTGCTTCTTAATTTAAGTCTTAGGTACAGACACAAGTAATTTCGGCAACAGTCTCGACTGTTGACACCAGGTGTAATTCTGATTTATGTGGAAGCCTTCGTGCATTGCCCCCCCCAGCCTTACAGACTAGTAATTCACCAGTTCATACCCGCAACTTCTCACCCTTTTGACAGCACGAAATAGGATTTTGTGGCGTTCACTTTTACCTCTGAAATGTTTACTCTGTCTCGCAGTAAATCTCATTTGTTACTTAAGGCAGTAAAACTCTTAATTCTTTTGGCAGTAAGTCTATTTAGAGATATGGTCTTAGTTGCTCTTAAATGATTATGGCCTTAGAAAAATTGCCATCTTAGCCAAACCCTTAGTGGCGAGTAATTTAATGAGTTAATAATGAGTCACCTTTGCAGTTTGCCTTATTATAGATAACTGTGTTAATTGCGTTATTGATAGTTATGTTAATGTCATGTTAAATGCCTTACTTGCTATAATAATTGTCAATATCTTGTAATTGATTAAAAGTACACTTCCAATGCAATACTGTAATAGTAGTGAGTAATTTAATGAGTTAATAATGTGTCACCTTTGCAGTTTGCCTTATTATAGATAACCTTATTAATTGCATTATTGATAGTTATGTTAATGTCATGTTAAATGCCTTACTTGCTATAATAATTGTCAATATCTTGTAATTGATTAAAAGTACACTACCAATGCAATACTGTAATAGTAGTGAGTAATTTAATGAGTTAATGATGAGTCACTTTCGCAATTGCMTTAATATAGATAACCTTGTTAATTGCGTTATTGATAGTTATGTTAATGTCATGTCAAATGCTTACTTGCTATAATAATTGTCAATATCTTGTAATTGATTAAAAGTACACTTCYAATGCAATACTGTAATAGTAGTGAGTAATTTAATGAGTTAATAATGAGTCACCTTTGCAGTTTGCCTTATTATAGATTACCTTGTTAATTGCGTTATTGATAGTTATGTTAATGTCATGTTAAATGCCTTACTTGCTATAATAATTGTCAATATCTTGTAATTGATTAAAAGTACACCTCCAATGCAATACTGTAATAGTAGTGAGTAATTTAATGAGTTAATCATGATTCACTGTTGCAATTTTCCCTAATGTAGATAACCTTGTTAATCACATTATTGATGGTTATGTTATTGTCTTTAGCTTAGCAGGCGTGGTTTGCTTGTGTCGGGTGAGATGTATACACCTCCTTGTTCCTCAGAATAGTCGCCAGCCCTGAGACCTTAAATGGTTAAAATCGATGGGAACCTGGGCTTGAGCGTTGCTTATGTGTCTTGGAGGTCCTAACCATTGCAGGGTAGGACGCGCAGGTAGTTAGTCTTTTTATTCTCGTCAGTTGATTGTCTCTCATTGCTTCCTGATGCTTGATGTGCGTCTTAGGTCATTATGTTGTTGTCACCGTTGCATGCAACATGTTCGTCGTCGCATTTCTACATAGAGTATAATGTATTTATTACCCTTGTACACATGCACACACAAAAAAAAAATATTGCACTTGTTGGAGAGGTTGATGTCGTGACGAACGGGAGGTCTGTCACAGTTTATTGGTCAATTCTTCTTGTAGTATGGTTTATGAGTAGTTGAATGGTTGAGGACTAAGTTGATTGGGGTTCTTGGTAGAATAGCACTCAACATTATCATGGAAGAAATCAATCCTAATGGCTTCTTTGAGCGTGCATATATTAACCTCAGTGAATTGACAAAATGTACAAGGGATTACAAGATCAAAAGCAACATGTGTATGGTGCATCGACAATAACTATTGAACCAATTCATTGTCATTAGGAAGTGGGCATCAAATGACATGTAGAAGTTGAATTGATTGTTCAAGTGGC
>ML805616.1:178027-194339 GCA_009831015.1 Picea engelmannii
CTATGAATAGATTGACTCATTATAGAAATACCAACATTAACAAAGTAATATAGATTTTCTATTCATGGAAAATATCTTGAATCTTAGTGTTGATTCTTAGTGTAAATGTTTGCTAGAAAACACTTTGAACCTAATCAATCTATTAATAGGTTGACTCATTATACAAATACCAACATTAACAAAGTAATATAAATTTTCTATTCATGGAAAATATCTTGAATCTTAGTGTAAATGTTTGCTAGCAAACACTTTGAACCTAGTTTTTAAGGATTTTGTCACTTGTGATTACTTCTTTTGAATAATATTTTTTTAAGACTCTTGTACACTATGAAATTGTGTTAAAAAATACGATGCACTCAAGAAATAATTGTTTCATATAGATTCTTGTTCTTGAGCTACAATCATACAATATGACACTAGATTATTCTTTGTTAAGTACAATGAGATATTCACTCTTTTCAATTCAATTCCATCTTACTCATGGTTGTTTATATTTGATAACAAAATGAATTCCACCTTTTTGCAAGATTGCTTTCAGCTATTTTCCTTTTCATTTAAAGAGCAACAATGACACAATACTAGTAAATTACACCAACACACAAAATTTTGTAAATATCAACATCCCTAAAAAAAAAGTAAATATATTTGTATATACTACCAAAGATCTCAAATGATGAATAAATCCAAGGGATATAGGAAAGTGTCATAAGCTATCTACAAAACTAGAAAAAATAGAGCTACAAATGGAACTTTATGCCTTACTAGTCAATGGAATGGATATGTTATTATGTGTTGAATGGTTAATGTAGCTATGTGCTTGTATAAAAAATATTCAAAATAGATTCTTAAAATTTATATGGAAAGGTGAAACTTATAAACTATATGGATTTTATAAGTTTATTTCATTCAGTGTCAGAAGGCTCAAATACATTTCATGCAGAAAATAAAAATAAAAACAGAAACTAATGACTTACTAGTCAATGGAATGGATATGTTATTATGTGTTAAATGGTTAATGTAGCTATGTGCTTGTGTCAAAAATATTAAAAATAGATTCTTGAAATTTATATGGAAAGGTGAAACTTATAAACTATATGGATTTTATAAGTTTATTTCATTCAAGTGTCAGAAGGCTCAAATACATTTCATGTAGAAAATAAAAAAACTAGAAACTAATGACATGATACTTCTCTTCTCATTTATATTTTGTGGACGTGGTTTTAGATTCTATGTTAATGCCTGTTACTACTGTAGGGTTGGGTGTTTCTATTCAGTCTGTTAGGCATAAATCCTTTGGCTGAACATCTTTGTTTTCAGACAGAATAAGAGTTGGTGACCATATGCTTTTTAGTATGGACATTATATTCTTTTAACTAAGGCTCTGAATTTTTTATGATTTATACAACATACCAAAATTGGTGATGGCACCACCTTATACACTTTCTAATGTTTGTGTCATGTAGGTAGCTAGCATTTTACACCAGCCCTACAAGTGTGTTCCTCTTTTGGTTTCTTATTCATTTGTTTGATATATGGCAAGGAGAGTATGGCTAGTTTGAAGTCTCTAGTTCACGGTTATGTTTGATCTTATAGTTTGTTGACTCTAAATGACTGGACTGTGACTTGGCCAACCCACGGCTTGGCCACAGGGGCCGCCAAATTAACTAAAATTTAATTTAAAAATATAAATTAAAAATTAAAATTAAAATTAAAAACTAGAGAAATACCTGAAACTTGTTGACCGCCCGCCAACACGACCTCGGCGCCAACCCTATGTCCGTCGACATGACCTCCGCACCAACACGAGCTCTGCACCCACACTCATAAATTCTCACGAACTCTCACAAAATTTCACGACCTCTACGCCCACACTCACAAATGCTCATGACCTCTACGCCAACACGACCGCCCACACTCACAAACGCTCCTGACCTCTACGCCAACACGACTGCCCACACTCATAAACACCCACAAAATTAAAAAAACATTTCAATATCGACGTGTGGTTGATATATAAACATTCTTTCGACCGAAAGAATGTTTCGGCTATAATATCTTTCAGCCGAAAACATATTGTCGAATGGAAAAAATCCGTCCGACTAAATTTTTACACGCAAATCGAGGGTGCCATCACTGTACCGTCTGATTTGACGTTTCACTTTTCGGCCGAAAAATAATATTAGTTCGGCTGAAAAAACGTTTTTCGGAATTTTGGAGATCCGATTGTCACGAAAGTGTTACCCACCTCCGTGATTTCACCCTATATATATAATTCATTTTTTATTATTATTTTAATACTTTATATTACATGAACATTTCTCTCATACTTAACTGTAGAGCACATCTCGTGACAATGACAATGATATATAAAATGATAAACATAAAATTGAAATATTAAAAATTATTTAAACATAAAATATCATTCCACTTTAAGTTTAAACTTCCTTTATTCTCCTTTAATAGAATATCATGCCAATTTAAAGTTAAACCATGCCAATTTAAAGTTAAACTCGCTGGATAAAATATCATGTGGTGAGACATTAAAATTTTTAACCTTCCACCGTGGAGAATCACTACCTTACTTCATAGCAAGAGAAACCATTGGCCTTCATTTTTTTATATTTCTTAAAGGAAATTTCTATATTTATGAAAAGATGTGTGAATGTTCAATTATTGAAACTTTTTCTTTTGTTAAGGTAACTGTACTGACTAGAATATTAATCTCAAAATTGAAATCATAATTTTTCTTTTTCTAAAGCCCAACCCTTCAACTTATCAGAGAAAGAAAGGCATAAAATTATTTCTTATACAATGAAAGTTATAATAAAAAATTACTTATGATATTATGGAAATTATTTCAAATCTTTTCAATTGAAGGTAAAAAACTTTTTAAAATATGTTATAATGCCAAATGTTCGTTGTTTTTATGAGTTTTTATTATTTTAGTAATCATAATTTTATGCCTGACGATCAAAATATGAATTTTTTTTGTCATTAGGATAGAACCATATACTGTCATGTCTGTTTATGTTCCATGTTACCATCATTAAGAGATGGTGCGAGCGATTCCAAAGTACAACCCACAGATTGTCCCCGAGCAGGTGTTATTGGACTAATCGGTAGGTGCGGACACTAATAGATCTCCCTATATCCACCTGGATCTAGAACAAAACAGGACAGGACATGACTCTTTCCCTAAGTTACGACCATTGAATTAGCTAGTAAGGAAGAACAAGTGACATACCTTTGTATCCCTTCCTTAGGTATTTGTTGCTTCTGCTTCACTCCGGTGCTCTCGTGAGGTCAAGACCAAGACAACACAAACCAACCAAAGTGAAGATAGAAAAATGTATTCAATCGTCAACTTATGTGTATGATCAAGGAATTACACAATAAAGTAAGAATGACTTTATGGGAAAAGGACATGCCATTGTATCATATTAATGGAAAGTAGAAGATACAACCTGATCGCCTTGATGTCGCAAGCTTCCTTTCGGTGACTCTTGGTTCCAACACACACACTTTCTCTGTCTTTGCATGAAGAAGATCCAATTCCTCTTGATAGATCTACTAGAGTCTCCAAGCTTCTGTTCAAGCTGGGTTCTTCACACAATTCCTTCACCAATTCTTCAATTAATCTTGCTTAACCTTTTCCATGAAAATCCTTTCATTGTATAGGAGAGGATGAGATGGTTACATGGATGAGAATGATCCCACCAAATCAGGGAAACCAATAAAATGACAACCATTTGAATGCCAACCCATTTTCTAGAAGATTCCCTTCTAGAACCCTCGAGACTTCATCTCTTTTCCAAGCTTAAAAACAAGTTCGCACCCTATGTATAGAGCATAGTGCGAGAATTTTGCACCCCAGATGAAGGTTGCCTGCGAGAATGGGGCATTCTCACACCCTAGGCTATAAGCAGCCTGCGAACTCACTTTGAAAATATGTTTTCTGGAAGGAGATAAATGCCACTTTTCTCAGGAGAAAGTTCTTGTTGGGAGCTTGAGTACACTATTATCAATACATCACCAAGATGACCAAAATCATGTGTAACAGAATGCCCCCCAAAGTATGAGGCCAAAATCAGTGACAGTCGAAATACTTTGTAAACTGTGTGTGTGTGTCGAAAACCAGGAACGCACCTAATCGGAAACCTGCAAACAACCAAGCATCTGCAAAATATCATACTAGTTCTGAGGTAGGCATTCCCATACTCAGATCACAGACAGATGACAACATAAACATAGGTCATGGCCACCAATCATACACCATTGATCCATGCCGTCGAAATATCGCATAGCCACCAAGAATACATTGTGGATCCATGCAAGAAAATTCAAATTAAGACGACATAGCCACGAGACATACAAAGTGGATCTATGTGTCAACAAATTATACATATTCCATCGCACCCTGGATCAAAGAGATGAGATCCAAGGTCTTCAATCCCGTCACCTCAAAGTACGAATCTAACCATGTGATTACATGTGCTGAAGTCGAACTTGGTAGAAACCACTTGATTACCGGTCATTGACGAAACCGTTAAAAAGTGCGAGGGAAATCACCATTAATGTCAATGACTCCCAATGTACACTAGTACAATCCACTGAATGTGAATAAATGAGTTGAGGTCTAACATTCGACGGAATCTCACGATCAGGGGTCAATAATGAAAACCCATTGTCAAAAGCGAGGAAACCTGCCATTGAGGCATGCAAGTTCCAAGGTACCAATGAATTTCTAAGTCTTGTTTCTGAATAATGAGCTGGAGTCGACGGAACAAAACTCGTCACAGGAGGGCCTTGATGTATCCCCCATCAATGACATGAAATGAGTAACAGATTTTGAAGTCGGAGCAGAGTATGATGTAAGTTGAACTGGACATAGGGAAGGCCGACACAGAGAGAATGGACAACTGCAGATGACCGACTCAATAGAGGTTTCGGATGAACTTCTCTTGAACATATGAATGACACGACCAATGATTTGGCAGCACTGACTTAGAGACGACTCAGGATATGACCTTGTAGCAAATCAAATGAGGGACAAATGGATTTCCCAAACCGGCTTCAAATAATGAATAACAGGGTGTCATGTTCAAGAGCGACACTTACTGCCAATAATATGAATACGAAAACACATCCCTTTCCCAAATTTTCCCCCACCATTTCTGGCAAGTACCTCTTTATTTTTACGTAAGCTTGAGGAGGATAACATATGCTTGTTGATGTAAGCTCATCCTTCAGAGTATGTTTAATGAACCCTAGGAAGGAGTGGTTCAGTCCCATTACGGGTCTTTCGATGTTTGTTTAACGAGTCCAAAGATAGAAAACTCGAAGGTTTTTCATGATTATAGAGTCTGGAAAAACACTCAAAAGAGAAATCTCTCAGTTCCTTTTTTCGTAAAATAGTCTGATGAGACCAAAAAAGAGATAAATTATCGCTCAACAGATGCTTTCTTAAAATACTTTAACGAGCGTTAAAATAGCAAGGCCGCTCGGCAATATTTTCATATTTAGAGAGTCTGAAAATAGCTTAAAGAAGACTCCTGGAGGTTCCTTTTTCGTATAACCTTATTGAGCCCGAAAAAGTGATAAAAGTGCGCTTGATCACGTTCTCATGTATTTTCGAGCGTGAGAACGAACAAAGACCAAGCTCAAGGTTTTGTGCAAAAAACCACAAAAAACAACTTAAAGAGAAAACAATCTGTATCCCTGCGTATGGACGTCGAAGTCATTATGTCTGCAAAAAGTTGCACTCATAAGGGTATTAGGCATTAGGTTTAATAAATAAAGTAATTATAAAACCAACAAAAATGGTAAAAGTAAATATAAATGGGTAAAAGTTCTTTTTACCATAGTCATTGTAACTTTGCCAAGATTTTAGCCCAAAACCCCTCTTTTGCCCTTGAATTTAGGTGCTCGATTGCGGAAGGTATGAGCATCCATTTGGCAAACCGTCTCTGGCAGTGAGGTAAGCTCCTTGTCTTCTATCTTTTCATGGTTCAATTTTTAATTTTCATTGGTAAATTTCAAGTTTTTGAGCTAGTTTTAGGGCTCAATTTTGCGCTAAGGCATTCTCACAGGCCAACCACATGGGACTTGCTAGAATGCATCATTATTGTAGGTGGCCCCAAAGGCACCTGCAAGAACCTCGCACTATGCCAAAGGGGCACCTGCGAGAACCGCAAAGTGAAATTTTTTTTTAAAGTTTTCTCAATGAAAAATGTACCAAGTCTTGAAGAGAGTTGTTGACCTTCTTCTCATGCGTCTTATGCAGGCATTTGGCTGTCACCATGGTTCTGGAATGGCGTGAAAGAGAGCATGAAGAAGATGATGCTATTGACGGGAATAACCCAGGCACCGTTGCCTCTTTGCGAGACTGTGGTCTCCTAAAATTCTTTCGGATCCCAGGTATGAGGGCCCAAGTCAGGCTGTTGGAGTACGTCGTGCATATGTGGGATGTGGACCAACAAGTATTCCACGTAGGGGTCCACACATTGTCCTTGGATATCGAGGATGTTTATTTCTTGACAGGACCGTCACGGCGTGGGTACCACGCTAGCTTGAATGGTAGCCGAGGTGGTGGGATGCCTATGAGTGAATACTGTCGTTTGTATTGTGTTCCAGAGGTGAAAAGGAGCAAAGGAAAAGTGGCCATTTGGGGGGTGCAGGATTTGACCCTTCGCACTATTTTGTTCACCATTGCTCGTATGGCTGGGAGCGTTGCTCCACACATGGCTCTCCAGAGCTACTTTCAGTATGCCATAGAGTGTACTGAGCCTCGGGTCTTTAACTGGGCAGATGCAGTCCTTCGTAGCGTGAAGAGGCAGTTGACTAAATGCAAGAGAGGCGACCGGAAGCAATTCGGGTATGGGTCATTGTTGGTGTCCTTCTTTCTTGAGAGGGTTCCCTTGCTGAGGTTGCAGGTTGAGTGGGGTTTACCGGCTCCAGAGGATCCGAGGATGTTGAGGTGGTGTAACCTCATGGCCGGACATGTAGCTGGACCAATCATCAAATACAATGATTCCTTCTTTGACTGGTTGCGACCACAGATGCTGATGGTCAATGATTATGCCTATGTCAGGTTGGAATTCCGAGGGGATCTAGACTTGGCCCTGCCCGAGGGTGCTCAGTGGGGAGATATCGGTAAGAAGTACACATTTTTTACTTTTTAAATGTTTTTGTGAATTTTATCATATGCAAATGTTTTTATGTTCATCCAAGGTCTAATTACAAAAATTATTTTTTGATGACATAGACGTGGGGCCTTACCGACCACCAGGTACTTCTCCTATTTAGCAATGAGGAGAGGTGGCTCCAGTGCCACGATGGGATGCTGAAGATTATGAGGCAGTAGAACAAAAGTTAGAGGGTTTGACTGCAGACATTCCAAACATGCCTCTTGGAGAGGTTCCACGACGTTATCAGCGTCATACAGTGGGCATATTAGAGTCTGTTGGCCGACTGCTTCGCAGGGTTGCCCGGGTAGTCGTGCGTTACCATGAACATCATCCATGACGTCACTTTGTAGAAGCTATGAGCTTCAAATTTTGAAATTTTGGTCCTCGGACATAACTTTTTTGTAAAAAACTTTTTGATCATTATATATACATATGGCTTCTACCGTCTTATCTTGTGTTTTGTGATACTTGTGATGTGATTGATTTATAAATGACCCAAATGCCTGTCTAATATATAGTTAGCTAATGCATCATTTAATGTATTTAGACATCTAGGAATATGTTGATACTCAATATAATCAAAATAACATTCCAAGAGGTGAATTCGCAAATACACCTGTAACAAAGTAGGACTTCGAATAGCATAGCCATTACTTAACTGTAGTACTACGAGCTGCGAATCGAGTCGCACAACCAAGTGACGGATACCAAGTGAGATAGCATCAATCAACAATTCGATAATGGCGCTATACTCTGCAATATTGTTGGTTGCACGGCTGAGGCACACACCTCGTAGAGTGATAAGTTCGTTTGTAGGGGCATAAATTGCCCATGCAACAGAAGCAAGGTTCTGAGTACTACGGCTAGCACCATCAGCAAAGCCAATGTGGGGTAGCGAAGACTCCGACATCTAGAAATCAAACACAATGTCACATAAGGGCAGAGACCAGATAACAAAAAAACAAACTACAGTAACACACAAGAAGTATGATATAATAAAATACAAGTACTCGTGCACAGGTGATCTTATGCATAGTACTTCTTTAAGTACAACCCATTTCTGGGTTCACTCAAAGGGATATCGTCGTAATCTACTAACTCGTAAGCTCCTTTTTCCAAAACTTGTCTAACGATATAAGGACCTCGCCACATGGCTTCGAATTTTCCAGCTCCTAGCATATCTCGATCTTGTTCATAGAGGAGAACCAGATCTCCTTTGGAGAAAATGAGAGGCTTGACATGTTTGTCATATTGTGCCTTGACACGTTTCTTCTGGGCTTCTATGACTAGGGTAGCGTCACGTCGAGTTTTGTCTAATCGCATGAGATACAACAAACATTCTTCTTCTGCAGAAGTGCTTGGTAGGAGTTCAACGGATGGTTTTAAAGAGGGTATCTCGCATTCAATCGGGAGGATGGCTTATAAACTATAAACTAACTCGAAAGGTGTAAACCCAGTAGCGAACTTAACAGACGTCCGGTAAGCCTGCAATGCTGAAAACAACATTGTGTGCCAACTTGTTTTGTGAATCCCCATCATTCGTCAAAGCATGGTTATGAGAACTTTGTTAATCGCTTCGACTTGGCCATTGGCTTGTGGGTAATAGGGCATTGAGTTTTCTTGGCGAAGACCCAACTTTTCAGTGAGTTCAGACATCATGAAGTTTCTAAAGTGGCTACCGTGGTCAGTGACGATAGCCTAAGGAACACCAAAATGAGCTATGATGTGATTGAAAATGAATAATGCTGCGGTCTTTCCAGTATTGTCAAATGTCAGCATCGCCTCGGCCCATTTCGTAAAATAATCTACGGCTACAATAATGTATCCATGCCCCCCGACCGAGTGGGGGTGACATGTCATGAAATTGATGCCCCTTTTCGCAAAGGGACAAACGGAGACCACAGAGTGAAGAGGAGCGGGATGTGACCGTATCTTATGATTATAGGTCTGGAAAGCGTGGCATTTTTGGATGGCGATTATGCAATTGTTAAATAAAGAAGGCCAAAAATACCCTGCTCGTAAGATCTTCTGGGCAGTAGCATACCCGGACTTATGAACATCACAAGCTCCAGAATGGCAGTCATTTAAGGCTTTCTCGGCTTCGTCGAACATGAGGCAACGTAAAAAAACTAAGTCAATCCCACGACAATAAAGAGTATCCCCGAGGATAATATATTGACGGGCTTGGTAGCGTATTCGACATCGGTCAATACTGGACAAATTGGGCCAGAAAGTCTGGGTTTGGAGATATAGGATGATATCGCCATACCAAAGATCATCGAAACTAATGAGGAAAAGGGACTCATCAGGTAATGAATTGGCTGCTACATTTTCCGTTTCAGAGTAGGGAAAGTCGCATATCAACTCGGCGAACACAAAGGACTTCTTGGACTTGGCTTGTTCGAATTCCAAGTCAAACTCCTGGAGTATCATGATCCATTTGGAGTATTTTCCCCCTAGCAATTGACATGTGAGAATGTGTTGCATAGGGTTGCAGTTAGAAATTACCGTAGTCTTGCCAGAGAGGATATAGTGCCGGAAACATTGAACTGCTTGGACGGCTGCCAAGGCCAGTTTTTCGACATGTAAGTACTTGGTTTCAGTAGGTGTTAGAATTCGAATCAAGTAATAGATAACATGTTCATCATGAGAATCATCCTTTTGGACAAGAACCATAGCAATGGTGTAATCCGAGGCTGAGAGGTAGAGGAAATAATCGCGACTGTAATCGAGGGGGAAGAGAAGCAGAGCACGTGTCAGGGATAGTTTCAAAGCTTCAAAGGCTTTGTTTGCGATGGTATCCCATACGAACTCACCCCCCTTTTTGAGTAGTCGCATAAATCCAAGAGTTATCTCGACGTAGTTTGGGATGAAACGACGAATAAAGTTTGCTTTCCCTTGCAAACTTTGTAACTGGCGAAGTGTATAAGGAGGAGGGAGATTGAGAATCTCCTCGACCTTTAAAGGATCTACCCTGATCCCTTGACGTCAAATAATAAAGCCTAGAAGTCAGCCGGATTCCACGCAGAAAATGCATTTGTGAGGATTCAAGCGTATATGGTAAAACCGACAGCGGATGAAAATGGCTCAGAGGTGGATTGGATGATCGACTCGGCGCATGGAATGAGCAGGTAAGTCATCAAGATATGGTTGCACGATGTGCTTGATATCATGGAAGGCATAAGACATAGCATGTTGAAAAGTTGCGCAGTGTTCTTTAGACCGAAAGGGAGTTTCCGATAGGTGAAAGTGCCCCAAGGATAAATGAAAGCGGTTTTGTGTTGATCCTCGAGAAAAATATTGATTTGATTATATCTGGAGAAACCATCCATCAGGGAGAAGATTTCTCTTCCAGTGCAATCATCGACAATATGATCGACGAAGGGGGTAGGAAAGTTGTCTTTGGGACAAGCTTTGTTAATATCCCTATAATCAACGCATACACGGATTGTGCCTTGTTTCTTATCGATTGGGACAAGATTGGAAACGCAGTCAG
Source organism: Picea engelmannii (assembly GCA_009831015.1). NCBI lineage: Eukaryota > Viridiplantae > Streptophyta > Pinopsida > Pinales > Pinaceae > Picea > Picea engelmannii. Next base: position 188,711 of record ML805616.1, read on the forward strand.
TGAGGGCCACCGGGTAAATAAAGCCAGCTTTGAGAAGTTTCTCAACTTCAAGCTTGATAGCAACCGCTTTACGTGGGTGAACTGGAAGAAGGCGTTGCTGGATGGGTTTAGCGTCTAGGTATGTCTTAATCTCATGTATCACAATGTCGGGGTCGATACCCGACATTTCTTCATAGCTCCAGGCGAAGACATCACGAAACTCTTTGAAAAGTGACGTGTAGGTGACGATTTCATCAGGGGAACACGAAGCTTCGATATGCACATTTTCGACAATTCCAGGTTTGAGGGATATGTCGAGGGGAATAGTGGGTGAGATATTGCTTAAGTTCCCTTTGGAAAACACATCATGTGTGGACTCGGGAACGGTTGAAATGACGACAATGGTTGGCAGGGTTGAGATCTGTTGGTAGCTCTCGATGGTGTGTTTTTCTAGGAAGAGGATGGAATGGTGATGTCCATTGTTCCAAGGGGTGTCTTCCATGACATACATGATCATCTCATCCGTGGGGAAAATGACGCAGAAAGGATCTGGAGATAAATCACCAAGAGAGTGGGTAGAAGGGGTTGCCAATTGAATGGCCCGATAGGCGGATTTGACCGGACTTAAAGGCATTTTGTCACCGTAACGAAGATGATCGCTGGGATCAGGTACCATCCATGGTTCATGAGACATAGGGGTTCTATGAATTGAGGTGGAGATCATGTTGATGGAAGTGATAGATGAGTGTGGAACATCGGGTGGTGGAATGGGGAAAGTACCCATTAATGAAGAGTCTTTGAGAAGACCTACGCTGACGTTCTCGTAACTGGGGGGGGTTTTGGCGATAAATGGTATGTTTCCAATACGTGTATCTAAGTTAAAGAAGGCTAATTGGTCAACGGTAATGACCTTTCCTTTATGTGGGAAACGTACAACATGAAAAAGAGTCAACACAATTGCGTGCATGGAATCGATCCAGCTATGACCAAGTAGAAGATTGTAATTGAGAGGAGCATCAAAGACTTCCACTTCGACTTGAACTGTTTTTCCTTCTAGCGTGATTGGCAACGAAGGAAGGACACCGTAAGGCTTAAAACCGGAGCCATTGAAGGCTTTGAGTGTGTTATGGGATTCAGTCAAAGGGGGAGAGCCGATGGATTTCCAGCAGGTAACAGACATGACACATGTCGAGGCACCCTCGTCGATAATGGTTCTACAAATGTTTTTGTCGGAGAAAATCACTTGGATTTGGAACGCGAGTTGAAGGGGTAACCTTGGAATTTGATCTTCCAAGTAAAAAATTATTAAATTCATGTTCGTCGGGTCGATTCCACCGATAGCTTTCAACATTGCCTTCCGTTGTGTGGGACAACTTTGAAGGACTTCGAGGGTTGACATCGTGGAAGGTGCTTGGGCTAGATCTTCAACAATGTTGTAGTTCTGGGTAGCACGAGCATGAGGATTGAAATCCGATTTTCGAACGACCCCCTTTGGAGGAGGGCGAAGAACTGTGTCGAGGCTCGGTCGTTCGAGATGAAGAGGACCGTTGGTAGGTGGAGTTGTGGGAGATGGTTGGACCAATGAACGAGGTATATCATCAACCTTCTCTTTAGAGGGAGAATAATCTTTGGCTCGAGTGGTAAGTGCGATGTCATTCTTCTTTGAATTGCTAGTACACATCAATACATAAGATGTAGTAGAAGGGGAAGGTTGGTCATGAATGACCAATTGGGCCTGTTGTTGAGAGGGGAAGGGTTGGGACAAAATGACCAGAGTGGGTGGTTTTGGGGCTCCTTGAAGGAACTTAGTAACCTCGGTGTGTCGTGGACAATCCTTCGTGTAGTGATCATCACCACAGATAAGACAAGGGTATCAGGGTTTGCGCTTATCCCTATTGTCAACAGGTGGGGTTTTGGTTCTCTCTGCTTGAGAAGTATTTTTGTTCTCCTTATTCTTACCCTTTCCCTTTCTGGATTTGTTTTTACCGACTGGGGTAGATTGAACAACATTTACCTCAGAAGTCTTGCCAGTGGGAGGGGTAGGAGACGAAGCATTTTGAACATTAGAATAAGCGGGTTTGGGGTTGTTGCTCGAGGCGAAATTTGGTTGGGCATGGAAAGTTCCAATCACACCGTCGGCCACATGAGAAGCAACTGAAGTAGTTGAAGTGGTGGAAGTGGAAGGACGAGGTGCATCAGGGAGAAAGTCATAAAGAGTACCCATTTGTGAGTAAACAAGGTCAAGGTATTGAGCATGACTTATGGACTGTTATTCCATGACAAATCCACCCATGGCGATGTCATGACCGATGTCGTTCACAAATGATTTTGTGAACCACTCTGCCAGCAACTGATCGAGAAGTTCGAGTTTGATGAGATGTCGTCTCCGTCGCCACTCATGAATGTGATCGGATATATGAGTGGCTTTGTTTTGTTTGAAAGAACTCAAAATCTTAGTCCCCGTTTCATAACGGATCGGTAACTGGTAGTGGGTGAGGAAAGCCATAGCTAGGGTGTTGAAGTCGGCGAAGAAACCTTGTGGTAATTCTATATACCACTTCACAGTAGAACCTGTGAGAGTTCTTTGAAAAAGACGTAAACGTATAGAGTCATCCATCAAGGAGTTGGATGAGCACCAGAGGTGAAAAGTCATGACATGATTGTTCGGCTCCTCTCTCGCTTTGTCATCGAATTTAGGGATGTCATATGGTAGCTTGGTTGGTATAGCGGGCCATTGGGGAGAGTGACGGATTGGATCATTTAAAATCCTCGACAGATCCGGGAGGTCCAAAGTGGCCAGGAACGGTAACTATCTATTCACACACAGGTACTGGTGGCTTTAGGGAGGGAGTCTTGTCGGCAAATCAGTGGGACCATAAGAAGTCTACATATAATGCAAAGACCTAGGCAGATTTGGTGGTTGTTGTGGAGGAAAGTAGCTCATGGGATTGTATCATTGAATAGGGACGTGAGTTTGAGCATTCGAGCCCCAAATAGGATTGGACGTACCTAGATATGGTTGGCCTATACTAGGGGGTATAACAGATGTAGCTGGAAGCTGTTGCCCCCCAGTCAATTGAGGATTATGTTATATTAGATGGTTCCAATACTAGGCCAAGGATGGAGGTATGTTTTGTCCGTAGGGTGGGGTCAGTGGGGGTTGTCCTCCAATCGGGGGTTGAGTTCCAATTGGGCATTGTGTTCCAATTGGGATTTGCGTTCCAATAGGAATTTTCCCTATAAGGGGGGGGTGAGTCAAACCTCCTTGGTGAAATTTTCCACCAACAGGAATCTGGTAATTTGGTGTGAATGATGGAATGGTGCCACTAGGATCAGTGCCGCCGATAGAGGAAAAATGTCCTTCGAAAGGGGGTTGAGGAAGTGTCGAAATGAAGCCGGGAAGAGAGTGCCCAAAAGAAGAGGGACCACCAGGAGTTCCGGATGGGGTTTGTGTAGGAGTGGGAATAGAAGCATTCAACGCACAGTATCCGGGTGGAAGTGTCGGGGTGACACTGGGCGAGAGCGGTGTGCCAATGGGGGCTTGACTAGCCACTGTAATCCTAGTTTGAATACTCATAGTATCTATGTAATGGACCATTTCTAAAGGGATGGTCAAGATGTGGTCAGCTTGCAGAGCTTCTGTACCAGGAAAATAATAAGCAGTAGTAAAAGGTACTGCCTTTGGGTCAGAGGTTTCGGAGAACGCAGGTGAGATGGTGATTTCAATGCCTGCTCCTGAACCAAAGAGATCCCATCTAAAAATGCTAGTAGACCAAAAAGGATCTTGGCCCTCAGGTCCTAGAAAGGGTCCAGTCTGTGATCTAGAAGACACAACAACTAAGTCTCCAGAAGAATTCACTCGCATAATACGTCTCTCAGAATCGGGGTGCAGTCAAAAGTCCTCTCGAGAATTGGTAATTCGAAACCGTTCTAGAGAGTCAGTTCTTTCCACTTGTGGAGTGGTGACATCTTCGACTTCACTCTGTTGAGGAGTGCCCTCTGGTGAGCTTGTAGGCAGGGGTTGAGAACCTTCCATATTTTCTGGAGGTAAGCCCTGCATTCTACGTGAACACCGTGGAGGGTCTATTGTGAATGAGTTACAAACTTACGAAGAAACTCCTGTGGTCAACTTGGGTAAACAAACAACATGCACTAGTAAAAAATCTAAGAAACAACACCAAGCAAACAAGACCTTCTAATTTCGAAGTCACTAGTTGGTGATGAAATCCAACGTCGCAACAACAAGACGAGAAGGGGCTGGGCTACGGTGGAAAAGTTACATTGACGACCTGCTTAATGGACTTACACCCTGGTGCAAGCTCCCACACATAATCGTGGGTATACCCTCCAAGGAGCCCGAGTGATTTTGGCCAATGTCGATTCCAGGTACCGTGAAGACTTGCCCCTTCACAGTCACCTTATGTAAGACCCTAAGAAGATAAGCCACTAAGGTTACCACCGACAACAATAAATCCTGGGGGGGAAGTCGACAATCCGATCCACACGCAAGGGCAGGGTATCTAGCCCGAAATCAACTCGAGAGGCTTCCATTCATCATTGAAGGTATACCTCTAAGTGACCCCCACAATACTTGCAATATCTACATCGATATCAAAAAAGCAGGGTAAGTAACTCTATCAATATCAATGCGACCTCGGGTTTGACCCTTGTGTGAGAAGGGCTTCCTAGGACAAAATGTTGTAAATGGAATTTGATACTCCTTAACACAAGATGCTATTGTGTGTTTTGTGCTTTGGAGAGTGTATCTCTTTGCCTATTCCAAAGCTCTAGCCTAGCTAATTGTTGGTGTAATAGAGTCCTAGAAAAGAGTTACTAGTTAAATTTTAAAATTGCGCAATTATTAAGGGTTGTTGTTACTCAAGGGAAATGGAGATGAAACCGATGTTGTGTGAGACTCTGACCCAACAATGCATAGATAGGAATGAAATATATCAATTTTCGTTCGATGAATTCTATGTACGGGAGGGAAAGAGAAGTCTTCCAAAACAATCTTGAACTACGATACACAATCTTCTTTAAAATGCAATCTTCAACAAATCACGTAACAATAACAATTCTCTATTTGTTTTATTTCAACGATTGATTTCCAATATTTTCAAAATGAAAATGCTTTTAAAAAGAAAAATGTTTTTTACTTTTCAAAAAGATCTACACCATGGTGGTGAAAGTAAGGAAAACCAATAACTAACAAATAAGCAACAAACAAAACCCAAACCAATCTTTCAATGGAGACAAAAATGACAAGCAGACAAGACTAGTCTTTTCAATTACATGAGAACAATGATTTTCCAAATAATGAGCAAATGAGAAAGACACACAATCCCAACTTTCAAACCAATCACCGGCTCCTAACCAAACAAGTACTCTGATTCCAGGATCAGAGATTATATCCTTGCTAAGAAAAGTCAAGAGATGAGAGTTGAGAAAAAGATGGACAAGAAGAGCCTTTGATTTCCAAAGACTGATCGTGCACAAAATTCGAAATCAAGAAACAATCAACCAGTGGTCCCAGAAGTTCTTTTCAGACACCTATACAGATCTGGGCATCTGAGCATACCAAAACCTTAAATCCAAAAAATTTTAAAATGGGTTCGCAGGCTATCAGTAATGTACAGTGCGAGAATGGATC
>ML805616.1:195132-210436 GCA_009831015.1 Picea engelmannii
GAGAAGTTCTCACCCCAGATGAAGGTTGCCTGCGAGAATGGGTCATTCTCGCACCCTAGGCTATAAGCAGCCTGTGAACTCACTTTGAAAATATGTTTTCTGGAAGGAGATAAATGCCACTTTTCTCAGGAGAAAGTTCTTGTTGGGAGCTTGAGTACACTATTGTCAATACATCACCAAGATGACCAGAATCATGTGTAACAGCAGGGTTGGATTGGAATTTGATGGGCGAATCGTTGGTCAAATATGGTAAAAAATTCACCATAACTATCTTGAAAATCTCAAAACGGATAATACAATGATTGAAACTCTCAAATTTGATAGGTTGTCAAATTCCATTCCTATCCCCGAATACACTTTTTAACCAAAAAAATATCGGGAATCTGAACCCTCACATTTTTAATCCTCTCATAGGATATGGCAAGGTAATATCCAACTTTTCAATGGCCATTGTATCTATGTAATTTTATATCCACTATCTATGTAATTTTATATCCACTGTATCTATGTAATTTTAGGAGTAGGTTAACTTGGGAGCAATCTTTCCTCGCGAGCAGGGTTAGAATTAGGAATTTTTTTTACTCGGTCAATAATTATTTTTTGATGATTTGGGTATCTATATTATGTGAAAGAACGTTATGTCTAAAAATTTTAACCTTTAAGTTCACATAACAAATGAATGTGCTCAACTTAAATAAAGTTGATAGGGCACCTTTGAAGGTGGTACCTTTCTAGGTAGTAGGATATAAATCAATTTCACATGCACTTATTCCATTTCTCATTAGATTATCCACACTTCATTAATTTTGTGATCTTCCATGTTTGGAGACATCATTGAATGGATGGATAAAGACAAAGTCCCTCTAAAGGAGATAAGAAGAGTATATCAACAAGGAATACTGAAAAACTTTTCAAACAGATAAGTATGATTGCCAAGTTTTTTAAGAATTTTTTAACAAACTCAATGACTTTCATGGAAGAAACAAAACTTGTGCATATTTCTATTGAAATTAGTAGGAGAATATGTATATCTTTGTTCAATAGAAAAAAAAAAAAAAAAAAGTAAAGACACAAACAAGTACAAATATTTTTATACACAAGCAAGTATTACTATGTTAATTGTCATAATAAATAGAAAACACCAATCTCCATAGTTGTCATTAACAACATCTCCAGAGATAAATAAAAAACCTTTAAAATATTTAATTACCAAATAATTAAACTAAGTATACATAATATTAAAAGCGTAAATAAAAAATAGATTAATATATAATTTAATTAAATCCATGCTTTGTAATACCATGCCAATCCCAAGTGCATCAAAGACAAGGACATTCTTCACTTTATCAAACATTATATTAGGAGACAATTAGTCAAAGAAAAGAAAGAAAATGTAATTGAAATATTTTATTTTATTTTAATTATTATTTTTCACTTTTTTATTAGTTTTGTTTAAAATCTTATTAAAATTTAAAATCTATTTATAAATTTTTAGAAATGCAATTTCCATAATAAAAAATTACAATTTCACAAAAATTTATGTAATTAAATATTGGTGATAATTATCTAATTTAAAAATAGAATATTTAAATTTCTTAATAAATAAAATGGAAATCTAAAATTGATTGTTTGAGTTAAAATAGTTTTGATGAGAAAGAAGATTTAAAATACTTTATATAATTCTGTAATTTTGATAGGAAAGAAGATTTATATTTTATATAATTGTCAAACTCTTTTTATTTTCAATGGTTTTTCACCATAAATAAAACTAATGGTTTTTCACCTAGAAATAAAACTAATGAATGATGGGTTATCGGAAGGCCAATTCCAACGTACACTTACCTTCTAACAAACTCTTTACAAATATTTGGAACAAAACTTTTAAAATTGCAAGTTTTAAAAAAATAATCCAACCATTCAAAAGCCCCAAATACTTACCCACTTACACATAGAATTGCACCATCCGACTTTAAGTTATAAATTTGAAATTTATACTCATCTGAAAATGAATCATCTTTTGTCTGAAGCATTTTCTTCAAGATGTTCAAATACATTACAGTAATAGGACACCAAGTTCAAATATATTAGCTAATAGCAATAAAATAGTGAGGGTCAAGGCTATTAGTTGAAACATATCATTTAGACAATAATCAACATCAAATACACCCTTTTAAGACTTGTACAACCTATCAGAGGGAAGAGGTGGAGTAATTCAAACTCCTCCCCTTTCAAAGGTATCGCCTCAAGAAAAAATAAATAAATACTAGAATTTGGACAAGGATGTCAAGTCAGATGTGGGTGTAAACAATAATTGATGTGGGTGTAAACAATAATTGATAAGGTATTGTTTAATTCTTATTGATATTTGGATTGCAATAGCATTGATTACATAAGGTAGATTATATGTATAATCGACATAACATATCAGAATTGAAACTAATTTTTAAGGGTGAATACATGATGTTTACCTGAGATGTGAATTTAAGTGAGAAATAAACTAGAGATTATGTAGTCCTCATTTATATATTTCCCCTAAAATATAGTTCCACCACCTTCATGACTTCCATCTCTTACAACTACTTGCATCCTGCAGGTAAATCAATATGTATAAAAACTGTAACAAGCAGAGGCTTGTTGTATGATTGTATCCAGTAAGAATGGAGTTTGTCCTCTATTACATCGCCCTAACAATGAACACCGCTCTATCAGGGCCTAACCTTGTCCTATCGTTGTGTGTATGAGAGTTCCAATTCAATCTAAGCATCTTATCTATTTTCTTTGCACGTTCTCCATGAAAAATCCATAAAATATGGTATTCATGGAAAGTTCCAGAGAGGTTTGACTCTAGAGATGAGTTACCCTACTACTGTTGTAGTCGTTCCGTGCTCGATTGATAAAAGAAAAAACCCTTAAATTTGTGATCCACTTGAAGACGTGTACAACTCCACACTTAATTGCATTAAGGCTAACACAATATTGCAATTAATTGCATTCAGAACACTGTAATATTTGGATAGGAACATTTTCATGAAAAGGCTCAGTGCAATTCCTCGTAGTTTCTCTTTAAAATATTCTTTATGCCATGTGAAGGAACAGGTGCCAAGTCTAGCAGGATCGAAAAGGATCCTGTATGGAGTGACCGTAAGACAAAAAATTTGACCGTAAATGACAAAAAAAATGCCTTATGATGGGTAATTTGCCTGTCTAATTCCAACCCTGCTCCCAAGTTCCTTACTCCGGCAGGTAGCTTTTCGACGTTTTGGCGACTCCCCGTTTTAGGCCTTTCTATGTTCTTTGTACGACGTACCTTCGTAGCAATGCCCACGCAGGCAAAAGACTACCCACCCGACTGTAGAGTCTTAAAGACTTTGCAGGCCGGATGACCATGCATATTCCCTATCCCACTACGGAAGACTGATTCTTGCACGTGTGCATAGCGATTTTCGACAGTCAAACTGCGGATGGTATGCATCATGCCAATTTCGCATGTCCACCATCCTATCGAAACCCATGGATCCATGAGCTCATCGTGATGGATGGATGCTCATTAACCCATACAAAAATTTTGATGGATGACATCTCAACTGAGTTTAAATTTTGAATTCTCAGAAGGCGCCATAATTTTAATTTGAATTTTCCTGCCTGCTTTGTGTGATTTCGATTTGAATGGACTTGGAAGAAAAGAGATGGAAATCCCATTGCATGGTAAAGAGGAGGAGTCGTAAGGCGCCATGGTAGAAGTTGCTTCTGTTCTTTGTCTCCATGCCTGATTCAGGTTGCCGCTGCAGAACGGGTTGTTTCATTCTCTTATGCATCTACAAGTGCAGGGAACTCACCGAGCGAGACTTCTAGGACTGCCTTACTCCAAATTAGATGTTCCAGTTCACGTTGTCTTGGAAGTCAGTTCATAAATGAATGTCCGATGAACTAAGCAAATGAAATAGTTCACCACAGAGAGGAGGCAAGACATGAAATTCAATGCTCGGGTGGGTTATGTTCGTCTTGCCTTCCATAACTAAAGGAAATGTGGTGGATCCCAACATACCAACTTATTGACAAATGTCTTCATTGAAGATCCATAGCCTACAGGGGCAAAGTCCATTGATGTCTGAGTGGAAGTAGTAACCCACCCACCCAGTTTAACAGTAGCTAAGGTAGCAAAGGCAGGAGCTGATTGATGATGCACTATACTTTATTTTGTTTGGGGCGTGTTTAGGAAAGAAATAATGTAGGCATGCCAAAATAAGAGTGAAATGTGAATTGATAAGTCATCTTTAAGGAAGCGTCAATGTTAGAATTTTCATCTCACAATCAAATTTTTGAATAGTTACATCCAATCTCTTACCAGCATTACTACTATTTTCTTTTCCTTTGTTTACATTTAAATTACAGTAAAGTCTCTCTTATGAACAATTACATCTAACCTCTTGCTAGCATTTTTATTATTTTATTTTTTATGGAAAGATTTTAAAGTACAATAAACAGGATTGGTATGTTAGTTGTAAGTTATTTGATTAAATTTTACAATGGAAAATATGGAAAAATCTCTCATTTTTATAATAAAATTTTGTAATTTCGAAATAAAAATCATTTTTTTAAACAATTTTATCTTGTCTAGCAGATTTGGAAAATTGTTAAGATTTGGTAGAAAACCAATGTAATAATAAATATGTAGAGTGCCATATTTTCTGAATCCGCAAGGAATTCCGCAAGCGAACTACTTGATCATGTAAAACATTAATGGAGTCTTAAATACTCTTAACCCAGTAGTTTAGTTGGTCATTAGGCAACATAGAGACCATGTGCATTGTAGTGAATTGATCTCTATATATATAATTTAATAAAAAAAAATTATATAAAGTTTTTAAAATAAATTATGATATATTAGATTGTAAAAGAATTAATAAATTTAATTTTTTTATTTTATATTTTTTTAAGTAAAGTTTTCAAAAGTGATATATGAGCTTGTAAAAATATTAATAAATTTAATTTTTTAATTAATATATTTCTTTTTAAGTAAATTTTTTAAAGGTAATAAAATTTTGATATATGAGTTTGTAAAAAAATTAATAAATTTAATTTTAATTAATATTTTTCTTTTTTACGTAAAGTTTTTAAAGGTAATATGGGTTAAAGTTATTTATGTTTTAGAAAATGAAAAAGTTTTTGTGAAGAATCTAATTTTTTTTATCATTATTTTATTTATTAAAAGTAAAATTCATTTATGAGAATGTAAAAGGTTCTTTAATTTTATTTAAAAATAGATAAATTCAATTTTTTATTTTTTAAATTTTTGGGCTTCTTTGTAATTGATTTTTTATTTTACATTTTTTTAAATGTTCAAATTTTTAAAAATAAAATTTTATGATTGAAATTTTAATAGAAATTCTATTTTTTTCATAATTTTTTTATAAAATTTTAAAAAATTAAAAATTCTATTTATTAATTTAATTTTTTGTTTATAATTTCCTTTAAATTAAAACTATGGATAGTGAGGATGAGTTTGTTTGATATTTGAAAGTATAGTAACTACATCACGAAAAAACTATCAGCACACATTTCAAACACATCCTAACTCACTACCAATCTTACATGTAGAATATAATGTATAAGTCTCAGTTAGTGTGTAAGTGTTTAATACTTTAATAATGGAATTTTCTTTAAAAAAATTGTATAATTGTAGAGAATCCATTGTTTTTCTTTTAAGCTAAAAAATGAGGAAACTTCTATTATATTACAATATAGTACAAAAAAAGATTGAACTAGGGGGTCTTCCAAAAGAGGAAACTAGACCCCTAAACCATGTCCAAAACAACCAAGATCTTCAAAATTGCATGTTTTTGTCATAAGTTCCATATTTGTGCCCATAAATAGAGTCTGAGTATAAGATCCTAGGAGTCACTAGCATTCTAACCAGAGGCAAAACATAACATACCAAAACAAAACAGACTTTCAAAACCTACTGGGGAACTGGCGCTAGCTTAATCCCCGAAGGTCCCGATATGTCTCACTACTTCATGCTTAGCTTGGAAAACGACCTCTTCCCAGAACTAACCGTCCTCTACCCGGATTTGTTCATCCTCATCATTTACCATAATAGGACACTGGAGAGATCTTGGAGGGGACTAGGCTGCATGCCCTTTTCCTTGCTAATCAGAATGTTGGTTTGGTTAATTAATCTTGAACTTGATACCATGTTGAGCCCTATAGAAAAGCTCAAATTTTCCCTCCATAATGTGAATAGCTTGGAGGAGCTCGACATACTCTCGTCTGGTTTCGATGACAGCTTGTGCCACCAATTCCTTGACCATCCAATATGCTACAACCATCCTTAAGTACCAGTTATCACTGGTTTGAGGGTTCACGGGGTTCGCCACCTACTTAGCCGCATCTTTTATTATCTCGTCTTCCTTAGTATTTCTTAAATGGGAGAGAACTCAGTCCTCAATGTCTTTTGTCGATCGAATTTATTCCATCGAGCAATGAACCAAAAAGTGTTCCTCGACAACTCGGGCTTCCTTCTCTACTCTGGAGACGCAACCTTCATCCCTTTAATAGGAAGCTTTCTTGTCATGGTGACCCACATGGCACCTCTTTTTCTTCTTGTTACAATGATGGGCCATTCTCCTCCCCAGAGTAATCCTACTTTTCAGACTTAGAATCAATTGAAATGTGATCAGAATGAAATTAAGATAGAAGAACAGTACAAGGCGCCTGTACAACCCTCCTTCATATTTATTACTGAAAACTTAAGCATTAAAGTTACTAGGATAGTACTCTGAGTTTGAGAACTTTTTCCTGAGGTACATCTTGTGAGTATCCATAATGGGCAAGAAATGGATTGGACTCCTTACCATCATTCTGGTGTCATCAAAATCAATCACAGTGTGTGGCTAATCCATCGACTAATTAATGGCTTGGCCTTTCATACTGGTTCTATGGGATTCGTTGTCAGTGACACGCTGCATCATAATTGTAACGGTACTAGGAGGGGAAAGCCCTAAACTACCTCTATATGTTTCCATCATTTTCGACAAGAGGCGAGTCCTCATTCTCATGAATGGGCACACTTTTCCATCTGTCCTCTAGATCCATATCGAGATACGAACCACCTCTGTGGATGAACACCCTTCCCTCCGTTGTACTTCTTATCCATGTTCTAGGCCACCTATCATCCTTTACTTTTTCATGATGTGGACCTTCCTCTCGGGTGGGTTGCCTTGCCAACTAGGCCCTAACCCTCCATGTGTTTAGGTCGACTTGGAAACATCGGTGGACCTGTTCTTCCGTCCCTTTTGGATATGGGTCCCTTGGTCTCCAAATATGATGCATCTCATGCAGCATGACACTGAGGTTGTCCATGCAATCGTCCACACAATTTGTCTTTCTTCAAACCTATTTTGGGATGATGGCCACTAGGGAGGTGACCATGCACCCAATCTCAAAGAGACCATGGCTCAACCTCCAATTGTGAGATACCTTACTGACCTTCACCCCATTCAAGAATTTTTGGAGGGCTCTGATAATGATCTGGGAGTCACCTTCTATCGACAGGGATAAGAATCCATGATCCTTGGCTATCACTATTCCTAGAAAGAGCCCTACCAATTCCATTGTATTATTCATTGATACAAGGATCACTTCTTTGTTTTGATCCCTAAAGACTCCCCCTGCTCCCGACGGACCAGGATTCCCCTTCAATGCGCCGTCGAAATTTAGTTTTATAAAACCTTCCCAGGGAGGGATCCAGTGATCACGAATTTGAGATTTCCCCACCTTCAGAGCCAATGAATTCTAGTTAATCCAAGACTCCAGATGTCGTTTTTTTAAGATGGTTGCCTCAGAAGCCTTCAGTTGGAGATATTGGGCCAACCAAGGGGCTATACCAATGGATTATTTCACACTGATGTTGATGATATCCCACAATTGATTCCTAGTAAGGGATTTGCCTTTGAAAATTATTTGGTTCCTTTATTTCCAATCGTTCCACATGAGAAATCCTGGAAATATCTTCTAGAATCTATTAATGATGGGTTGTTGAATGTATTGGCACTCCATAATTCTATAGTTTATATCACAATGTTCTTTCTCAAGTATGTCCTTCGAAAATTTGTTGCACCTTAAACCCAGAGTTGCATCATAAAATTGCAATTGCCCATAAGGTGGTCAAGAGTTTCTTCTGTTTCGAGGAACATGACACATCTTGAAGGTCCTACAAATCCTCTATGGAGGATATGATCCCACTTTGTGAGGCACATATGAACGTGCTTCAATCTTTGTTAGAATTGGAAGATTTTTTTCCATGTGTTAAAATTCTTCTTAAGCAGTTAAGTGTGTGTAATATTTAACTTTTAGTCTATTAAACCTACAGAAGAAACTAGTGTTCTTGTCAGGTCATGTCCTTTTGATCACTCTCTCTCCTTTCCAGGTCATGTCCTTTTGATCAAGTATGTTCTCTCAACCCTCCCCTTGTACCTCTTCTCGGTTTTAGCTACCCCTATGAAGTTCATAAAACCAATCGAACCCTTCAACGCAAATTATCCAGCTTTAGGATCTCTTCCTAATCCAGATTTTATGAGAAGAACGAAATGACTACAGATTATTAACAGATGTTTAACACAGAATAACAGATATACACTAAAATTGGTTTTCTATTCAACAAGGAAATAAGATGAAACTGTAAAATGTAGCGGAAAACAAGCTTGCTGGAATATTGGCAACTTATCTTTGAGAAGAGATGTGACGGTTGCGCTCATTCGCAAGAAAATGATTACAGTGAGGCTCTGAAAGCCTTTTTACAATAAACAGGAGTGTCAAAAACCCTAGACATCCAAAAACCTAACCCTATGAGATGAAGCTCCAAAAGTCATGTGGGCCCCGTTTGGGTAAGTCAATACATCAACTTTCCGAGGCCATAACTTTTGCATACGATCTCCGTTTTAGGTGTACAATAGCCCGTTGGAAAGATATATCCGAGGAATACAACTGTTGATGAAAATTTCATGATGAAAATTTTGATCGGAAGATACCCAAAAAAACATCGTTTAGGGCCTCAAAACGACTCCGGAAGTTTAGGACCCGAAAAACTACTGAAAATAGTAAATTACCAAAATTGCCAGAAAGCTATTTTGAGCCAGCTGGAAAAGGTGGGTGGCCACCGATATCCACCTGGATCACCTCCCTTGTGTGAATGACGAAATCCATATTAGTATTGAACCTCTTCATCATTCTACATAGCGCTCTTCCTTTGTGATGGCCCATTTGAGGAAGCTTTGCACTTCTATTAGGGTTAGTTAGGTAAGATGATGATTAATCGGGATTTAGTTATGTGGAAAGGGTGCATTAGGGTTAATTAGGTAAGATAATGACTCTCGGTGAAATTTAAGGCCGTGGTAAACAAAACTTGGTGCCATTCAACGTGGGTTTTCTTTTATTTTGTTCATTATGGTCGATTCTCTTTATTATATAAAGAATATTTATAAATTATAAATCACCTCATGGTACGATTCATGCAATAGAATTAAATTGATTGGAATTACAAGACTCATTGCAAAGATGGAATTACAAGACTCACTCATAGCAATTGTCAAAATATTTTAAACATAATTCTCATAAATGAAATAGTGCACTAATGAACGGGAACGAGAATACCTATGGGGTTCGTCTTAGCTTTTAGAATTGGCCAAATATTTTTGGATCAGAAAAACTATTTGTTTGTGATCAGTTTTTTCCATTTTTAATTATTAAATAAGAGGGTGATTTTAAAATTTACAAGTTATTAATGACGTTCACTTAATTTTTGAAATCGTTAATTTGACAAAGCAAATCAAAATATCTTCATATATATATATATATATATATATATATATATAATAACAATATGTATTATAATATATAATATAATATTATAACAATATATATTATAATAAAAACAATATATAATATAATATAATAACAATTTCCTAAATTTGAATGTTGATTTTTGTGTAAAGCATACATAACACAAGTACATGTTAGAAATTATATAGGAGATGGAGGTTGCAACTTGCAAGTTGCATGCATAGCACATTGCATAAGTTACAAATATTATACCAAAGACTGTGCAGGTGCTCACCTGGACGATCATTGGAAATTAGACTATATCACATCCTACTGGTTGAAAAGTGAAGGTTGAGAGGGAAGAAAATATCAAGGATTCATAACCTGCATGCAACTATCCAGAGAGAGAAGGATCATTAATGGAAATTGCAACTATCCAGAGAGGTAAGGCTCATTAATGGAAATTGTCTTCATTTGGTTGAAGCTAGAAAAGACATTCTTGCACACTTATTTTCTCATTATATCTGATTTTTAAGAATCCGCGTTTAAATACCTTCCCACCTATGTTTTTAATGTCTTCTTAAATCTTGATAATAAGAATAAACATGGGTGCCATCCTTTTTCAAGGTAATCTGTGGAAAAAATAAAAATAAAACAAATAAAACATCACCAGAAGAACAATTTTAAGAAGAAACCCATCATGGTTAGAAGTTCCCATCAAATTTATACCCTGTTTGGTAGAACTCTCAAAATTCTATTAGATAAACAAATTTTTTGATTATGTTGCTAAGTAAAATCCAATTCCCCAGGCACCCAAAACCCTCATCACAAACTTGGACATATTGATATATGTGGACTCTCATTTATTTATGAATGTGTAACAAGAATAAAAAATTTGTAATATTTGCAAGCACCTTACTTACAAACGTGGACATATTGATATATGTGGACTCTCATTTATTTATGAACGTGTAAGAAGAATAATTATAAGCTCCATTAAAAACCTATTGTAATGGTTAAATACGAACCCTTCAATTGGGCAGGATTGTACAATTCAAAATATTGGTGAATATAAAACATATATGTGATTAGCAATAAATATTAAGGAGAGCTGTTAATGCACTCCACCGTAAGTGTCAGGTTAGTACGAAAATATATGTTGAACAATGAAACTTAATATAAGTAAATGCATAGGTAACTTATATTCGTTCATGCCAGGTTAGTAGGGAAATATATTCTGAATAGTGAAACATATAAGTAAATGCATAGGTAACTTATATTCTTTTGTCGGAAGATTATACACATAATAAAGCATAATAACATTATTGCTTATGAAAATTGGACAATGATAAGAATAAAGGGAAAAGAAGTAAAAACATTTAGTTTAAAACTTTCCAAATAATAAGCAAAACAATAAAGTTATCAATGTGGAGTAAAACATAGTAGATAAGTGAAATGTTCAATGGGGAGATTAGCATATGCTGGAATTAGTGTAAAGTGTTTGCAAGTAAAACGATTTAGGATAAAACTTTGTAAGAATAAGCAAAAAGGTAAAGTGTTCAATGTGGATTAAAACTTAGTAAGTTAGCATATGCGAGAAACAATGTAAAGAGGTGAATTGTTCGAACTTAGTAAGTTAGCATATGTATGAAGAAATGCAAATAGTTGAATTGTTCAATGGGTAGGTTAGGATGTGATGGAAACAATGTAAACTCTTTGGAGGTTAGCATGGGCAACAACAATCCAAACTTTTAAGCAAGTCACCAACGTAATTGATCCACCCGCTCTATCCCAACACTTCCCTATATTGATCTCGCGATGTTGGATTTCATCACCAACTAGTGGTTTCCTTTAAAAAACGTCGTTTAGGGCCTCAAAACGACTCTTGAAGTTCAGGACCTAAAAAACTGTTAAAAATAGTAAATTACCAAAATTGTCAGAAAGTTGTTTTGAGCCAGTTGGAAAAGGTGGGTGGCCATCGATATCCACCTGGATCACCTCCCTTGCGTGATCGGTGAAATCCATATTAGTATTGAACCTCTTCATCATTCTACGTAGCGCTCTTCCTTTGTGATGGCCCATTTGAGGAATCTTTGCACTTTCGTGATGATGTGGACCCAATGAAACTCTTCTAGGGACATATGCTTCTTTATTTGCATCCTTCCTCAAGTTGGGAACTCTAAATATGTGCACAACGGATGATGGTCTGAGACGAACATGAGGATCCTCTTTAATATAATCAATCTAGTCTGTTTTGTTGATCCATATTCGTGGTTCTCTACCATTAGGTAATTGTATCATTTGTCTTTGATGCGACATCTGTCTATCATCATTCTCAGAATGAGGCTCGACATCTGGCGCTGCATCGTGCAACGAAGTCCATTAATCATCATTGGCGACATGAATCTCGACTGCAAAGTTTGCAGAAGCTGACCTTTCAAAGTCTGCAGATGTCGACCTTGCATGGCTAGACATTTTGAAGATAAAAAATATCTTTGTTTTGACTAAAGAAAAGAAGGGAATCAATATTGCTAAAATAAGAACTAATTTTGCATAGTGAAATTGAGGATTGGGAAATCCCCAAAACACCATGGAAAGAAATATTTTGTCACCTTTGTGACACCAAGAGGGTTGAAGATGAAAAGTACTTTATTCTAGAATGCCCTACTTATACTCAAATTAGATCCCAATTTCAAAATATTTGTCACAACACCGACCTTCATAACCTTCTAAGTCATCAAAATTTTAGTGATCTTGGAAGGATTCTATTGATGCTTTTCAATCTTCCAAATAACATTTTAAAGAAATCCAAGTAATCTATTGCTTTTCACCAATTTTAATCTAATAACATAAAATAAAATAAAATAAACAAATAACAAATTGATAAAAAAAAATTATTTATGTTAAAATTATATATATATATATATATATATATATATATATATATATAAATTGATATAATTTTATATTAAATACTTAATTCTTTTAATATTTAAATTAGTATATTTTCTTTTCTACATGTGACAAAACAAAACAAAATATAAATTTATATTAAATAGTTGAAAAAATATATATTATTTAATTAAATCCACTTTTAAATAACAATTTCTTTAAATTCAAAATCAATTTATTCTAAAATTTCCTTAATTTAAATAATAATAAATTATATTAAAAAAATAAAAATAAAAATCAACCTTTTTATATATCATATATTTATATTTATATTTAATTTCAATATATAAATATATGATTTCACTAACTTTGAAATATAACCAGCTTAGATCATTTAACTCCATATCTATCAAGGGACGGTAGGGATCAAATCTCTAGAGGTGCAAACCTTTAACCTTTAACCAAGTTTTGCACTCTAAAAAATAGGGCGCTTGATACCTACGATGGTTGTTATTCATTCAATATATATATATATATATATATATATATGTGTGTGTGTGTGTGTGTGTGTGTGTGTGTGTGTGTAGATCAAATCTTTAGAGGTGCAAACCTTTAACCTTTACTCAAGTTTTTCACTCTAAAAAGAGGGCGTTTGATACCTAGGATGGTTGTTATTGCAAGATGGTCCACAGTTGAATGATATCTCGTAAACCTCGCATAGCATTTAGCTCTTTTACTGTGAATTTCTAGCCAAAGGATAATATATATATATATATATATAACTGTGGACTGTCTTGTTACCTTTAGGATCATTGCAAAGGAGTTCCACAATACTAAAACCAATTTTTTGTTGTTGTTTAGTTGACTTTAGAAAATCTTTTTACATGGTTCCCAGGAAAAACCTTTGGAATAGGTTGGAAGAGATAAAAGTTCCTTTTGAGTTGAGGGATGCTGCAATAAGGCTATAGGAGAACGTTATTTCCAAGTTTAAGAGCACTGAGGGCTAGTCAAAAGATCTTAACTGCAATATTGGAGTCAAGCAATGTTGTCCCTTGTCCCCTACCCTTTTTTGCATATATATTGACAAGCTAGAAGATTGTATGGAAGAAGCAGGTTATGTCAGCCATACTCTCACTGGTATAGTCATCAATCTTCTTCTTTATGACGATGATATCGTTCTTATAGCGAGGAGTCCCCATGATCTTCAAAACCAACTAAGAATTCTCAAGGATTTTTGTTCCAATATGGGTATGACTGTTAATACTGACAAGATTATGGTCATGATCATTAAATCCAATAAGATCACTTATGATACCTTTGTATATGACAACAACAACTTGGAGGAAGTGGCTTCATACAAATATCTTGGAATCGATATTCACCACAAGCTCAACTGAAATTATAACATTGAGAAAATGATTATTGGGGGATGAAAATCTTATTATGGGCTTGAAAACAATTGTAAATCAATCAATATTTGGATCTGGGATAAGAAGGATTATTGGGGGATGGAAAGCTTATTACAGGCTTGAAAACAATTGTAAATCAACAGATCTTTAGACATGGGATAAGAAGAAAGTCCTCTTTGACACTCTTGTTACACCTGTTATTCTTTATGGGTGTGAAGTCTAGGGATGTAGTATCTCTAATGAATTCTGGAGAAAGATAGAGAAAATATAAAAGAATTTTATAAACTATAATCACAAAATTAAAGGAAATACACCCTATCCCATCCTCATCTTAGAGGCAAGCCTTTCCCCCATTGAGAGCACTACTATGACTAGATACCTAATGTATAAGAACAAGTTAAACAACATGGAAGAAAAAAGGCTTCCTAAAATTGCTTCAAAATCTAGTTGTAACCACAATCGACTCAAGCGAGGATGGCATAAATATGCCTAGTCTTGGATAAGATACTGGGGAATCATGGAAGACACCATTTTTCAGAATAAGGATACTATTAAAAATATAATCAAATCAAAATTTAAGTTGAAAATGTGGTCTGATAAAGAGTTAGAGGAAAAAATAAAATTAAGGTATTATAAGGATGTAATCAACCCTAATCTAGAAGATCAAAATTATCTCCCTGTTTTGACAGTGTAAAGAAAAAATAAGCATTGCTAAGATAAGAATAAATTCTCACTAGTTCCATAGTGAAACTAGGCTTTGGTCAACTCCTAAAACGTCATGGGATGAAAGAGTGTGTTGCTTTGTGACACTAAGAAGGTTGAAGATGAAAAGTACTTTCTCTTAGATTGTCCACCCTATACCCACATTAGATCTCAATTTCAAAATATTTTTTAGAGTAACAACCTTCCTAACCTTTTAACTAAGCAAAACTATGGTGATTTTGGAAACTAGCACAGAAACAAAATTCTAAATAATTGCAAACCCTCACCAATTTGGTCTCAGTGGAGGTTATTAATCATCATCATCATAATAGAGTCCCCATAAATTTGTATTAATATTTTTTTTATTATCAATTTTTATTTAATTATTATTATTATTATTTTAATGTGCTATGTTAGTTAAACATCTTTTATATATATATATATATATATATATATATATATATATATATATATATATATAT
>ML805616.1:216191-240565 GCA_009831015.1 Picea engelmannii
ATTGCAGTAGGGCTTGATGACGGAGATAGAAAAATAGCAGGAGGGACAGTTGCCCGCAAGTTATGGCAAGGATGTGTTTTGGTCAACTCAAGATTTTGGGGAGTAAGCAAAGATCAAAGTAGCTACTTGGGAGAAAAAGAAGATAATGTTGATTCAACATTTGATGCTAATTGGAGCCAGGTCTGTGGTTCTTTGGTGGTTATAATGCCTTCAACAAAACAATGTATGAATGAAGAGTGAACTATCGGAAAAGATGATGTGGACCAGGTGCAGGCAATTCAGTTGAAGTGAATTTCGAAGGAAACCTAGGACCAATCAAATGATTCAATAATTGGTAAGAATGCTTATGAGAGAAATAAAGAAAGATCTCATTTACTTAAAGAAGGTTTATGCTACTTAGATAAAATGGTTGTTCAATTGAAAATAGTGTAGATTTGGATGATTTTTCACCTCAAAATTGTCAACTAGGTGCCCATGAACTGGTTGATCATCAAAATCGAGCTCACATAACTGGACCAATTTTAAGAAGCACAAGGATTAGTCTAGAAACAAACATTGCAACTTCATTTTTCAAGAAACATCAGAGAACAACTTCGTCATCATTCAAAGGAACAATATTATATGAACAATAAGTTTAAGAATAGAGTTGTGTTAAAGACTTACTAGAGAATTATTTGAAGGTTTGGATGGACAAAAATATGCATGCAGAAGCTTTAAAAAGTGAACATTGTTTTCCATTTCTTGTTCATGCTCCAAGAAGGGCATGCCTCTTTTCCAACACACCAAGAAATTATTGCACAGTGCTTAACAAAGGATCCATTGCCATCTTTGAAATCTCTTGTTTTGCACAAAAAATACAGTTATTTTCGTTAACTTTAAATTGACAAAAAAAATTGCCCAAAAACATCCAGAAATAACCAATTCGCTTACAGGATTTTAAAGAGCTTTTGAAGAACAATGGCTCTGGAAGAAACAATTGCAAAATGGTCGATTGACTACAGAGTTTGAACATGAAATGCTCTTGCTCTTCAGTTGTCGATGTAGTTGTCCCCTCCATTGGAAAGATGAGCGAATAGGTCCCTCTGGCTAGTAATCTCCACCCCTAGAGCTGAGACGAATCCAAGCATGGCCAGTAGCCCATTTATGTTCTTTGGAGCTAGCCCACTGAAAGAGCAGTAGGTGGAGTAGGCGGTAGAAACGATGGCTGAAAGAGCAATAGGTGGAGTAGGCGGTAGAGACGATGGATGCAGGTTGTGATGGCAGTGGAGGAGGCAGTGGATTTAATGATCATTTGTCAGAACAATTTAAAGCCCTAACATAAGTGGCTGTCAGACATCGCTATCAAATACATAGTCTACCTACACAAAACTTAGGTTATCTAACATAAACTTTAGGCAAAACTTATTTAATCATCTCCATAAACTTTAGGCAAAACTTATTTAATCTAACATGCAAAATATGTATTTCAACAAAATTTAATTATTATAAAAAAAAAACTATTTCATTTGTCCTATGTACAACTTTGGAAAGAGAAAAAATATTGATAGTCAAAGATAAAGTAATCTATTAAAATAATTTAATTATTATAAATAAATAACTATTTCATTTGTCCTATGTACAACTTTGGAAAGAGAAAAAATATTGATAGTCAAAGATAAAGTAATCTATTAAAATAATTTAATTATTATAAAAAAATAACTATTTCATTTGTCCTATGTACAACTTTGGAAAGAGAAAAAATATTGATAATCAAAGATAAAGTAATCTATTAAAATAATTTAATTATTATAAAAAAATAACTATTTCATTTGTCCTATGTACAACTTTGGAAAGAGAAAAAATATTGATAGTCAAAGCCAAAGTAATCAACGATCAATCGACTGTGAATCTTGGCCTTCGGCCGGAACTAAAAAGAGATGCGGATGATCCATTTTTCAAAGCACAAATAAAGATTGAAGAATCACTACCTTACTTCATAGCAAGAGAAACCATTGACCTTCATTTTTTATATTTATTAAAAAATATTTCTATATTTATGAAAAGATTGAAAAATCACTACCTTCATACCAAGAGAAACCATTGACCTACATTTTTTATATTTATTAAAAGATATTTCTATATTTATGAAAAGATGTGTGAATGTGCAATTATTGAAACTTTTGCTTTTGTTAAAGTACTCGAATATTAATCTGAAAATTGAAATGGTCATTTTTCTCTAAAGCCCAGCCTTTCAACTTATAAGAGAAAGAAAGGCATAAAATTATTTCTTATACAATGAAAGTTATAATAAAAAATTATTTATGGAAATTATTTTAAATCTTTTCAATTGAAGGTAAAAAAACTTTTCAAAATATGTTATAATGCCAAATGTTTTTTATTTTTATGAGTTTTTATTATTTTATTAATCATTAATTTTATGCAAGATGATCAAAATATGAATGTTTTTTTTGTCATTAGAATAGAATCGTATTTCAAAAGTATAACCTAAGATTGTCTCTTAGCAGGGTTGGGGTAGAGTAAATATTAGAAAAATGTATAAGGTTGAATTGGAATTTGATGAACGAATCCTGAGCAAAATTAAAGTGAAATAAATATTAGAAAAAATGTATAGAGTTGGATTAAAATTTGATAAACAAATCGTTCATTGAATATAATATAAAAATATTAACTATAACCATCTTGAAAATCTCAAAAACAGATAATACAGTGATTGAAACTCTCAAATTTGACTTGTCAAATTCCATTCCTGTCCGCGAATACACTTTTGAACAAAAAAAATCTGAACCCTCACAGTTTTAATCCTCTCATAGGATATGGCAAGGGTAATATCGGTTGAAATACTTTTCAACGGCCACTATATCTATGTAATTTTATACGGATTTCTCCCATTGAGATATTTATCCATTGGTGTCGACTTGTGGTGATTGCGGACGCCCTTCTAAGTTGGGTTCTGGACCAGGAGTTAGCCCCCCGAAATTAAGCCCTCAGTCATAGCTCCTAGGCATATGGGACAAAACATTTCGTTCGGGTTTTTCTGCTAAGGCTCAACAACACTAGAATACAACAAATACTACATAACTAACAGAAAATGATCAGTACAGTATATTTAGCAGAAATATTAAAATTAAATGAAGAAGAAGGAATAAAAAAAAACTTGTAGGTCACACAGACCATCTAAATCCAAAACACAGAAAAGGAAACCACCCCTTAGTGGAAGTGGAAGTGGAAGTGGAAGAATAATTTTTTGCTTTTGCTTTGGTTGATTATAGAGACACAGAAAGGTCACTGTCCACTTTTCTTTTGGCATGGAATTTACTGGGAAGAATTCGATTTTTGTCATCTCAGTTTCATAGGGTACATCCACTTCTTTGGAATTGAGAAATATTGACAGAAAAGTGCACTATGAAAAATTTTCAAAGCATTCCAATTATACTCAATCACTTAAATTTAGAGTTTCAACAATTTTAAGTTGGATTTTAGTAAAAATTGATAAAAAAAATATGTAAGTAAAATACTTAACCTTAAATTATGTTATTAATAATAATCCTATGCATTACAGCCCAAAGAAATTGACGGTTTATATTAAAAGTGTACATGCATAATTTTTTTTGTGGATTATATTAAAAGTGGATGCCCGTCCTTTTATGGTCAATTACGGCCGCTGGCTCTTCGATTTCTAAAAACATTTTGGACCCCAGCATTATGGTTCCAGTGCATTAGTTAAGGTTCCATCCACCAAAACTCTAATCCATAGAAATGCTTGTCAACACATTTCTGTAAATCATTAATGTAAAGGAAAGCAAAACAGAATATACAGGTAGCCGGCTCATACCGGTATCGTAGGTCACGACCGGTCCATTGTTTCAGATGTTTCTCTGAAACAGTCAAGAATTTTCATCCACAGCCCAATCAAATTAGGGAGTCATTTAATCTCGGAGTAAAGTTAGTTTTAACAGTATGGATTGCTGGTCCAATTCAATCATACAAAAAAAGAAGTTAAATCTATTTAATTAGTTTAAAGGATTTAAAAAGGTTTCTATTTGACCGTTGACTGGATCTCCAAGCATTTGGCAATGCACATGCTACATTTTCAGATTTAAAGAAAACTTCTTCGCATATTCTCGTTGAATGTACGGAAGAAAAATCCTTAGTCACTCCTCCAAGGTGCTAAATCCTTTTCATGAAACAAGAAATAAATGTTATGCACATGGTATGGTAATGGCATGGTTAGGGTTAGTTAGGTAAGATAATGATTAACCAGGATTTAATTATGTGTCAATGGTGGATTAGGGTTAGTTAGGTAGGATAATGACTCTCCGTGAAATTTAAGGGTTTAAATATATTTTCTAAGTGGAAATTGTGGTAAACAAAAGTTGGTGCCATTCAACGTGGATTTTCTTTTATTTTGTTCATTATGGTCCACTCTCTTTATTAGTACCTGCGTACATGCCTTTGCAAAATGTTCTTGTAGAAGAAAAAAAATGTTGAGATGGTGCTAGAAAGAGCAATATTCCGTGGATTGCAAATTGCAATATTCAATCTTTATGTCGCTTCGCATGCAACATTGTTAACATAATGAATTTTTTCTCAAATGCATCACACCATTTACATCTGGACGAAATCATTATCATTCTAGGATACTTTAGTGTTGACATGCTACAAAATAGTGCCATAACAAAACAATTGGAAAACTACTTGTACAGTTACAATGTCCTCTTTCTTTTGGTTAAGATAAAACATGTACAAAACATACTTATTGACTATATATGGTGAAATGTGCCCATATCAAAATACAACCTCTTTATATTGTACACAGACTAGTCTGACCACGATGCAATTTGTCTTCTACTTGAATTATGAAATATACATCAAAGATATTACAAAATTATATTTCCATGTCGCAAAGCATATCTAGATACTTTGTTGCACAAACCAATTCATTCAACTACAACCATCCAACTTCTTAATATTTTTCTTGCTTGTAATATATTTTGGCTAGGAAAAATTATATATAATCACAACCATGGGTCAAGAAAAAGAAAGGTTCATGCTTCTAACTCTCTTTTATTCTATTCCTTTGCTTCTCATTTATTGTATGTACATATTACTTGTTTTCCCTTGCATAAGATTACATTTATGTTCATTGTATTTTGTACGTTCCCACAGAAACAAACAGAATCATTGGAGAAGACCAAGGACCCTTTACCACAAATGTAGAAGAGGAGATACAAGGGTGCATGCTTCTACTCTTATTGCATATTCCATTGTTTTGTATTTCATTTTTTTTCTGTATATTTGTTCTACTGCTTTGCACCTAATTTATCGTATGTAGATACAACATATCTTCCTACATAATAACTTATCTTCATGTCAATTGTATTCTTTGTGCCACTACATTGAAATACATAGAATTGTATTTATTTTCTTACTTGTCTTTTTACATACCAACTTACCTTCATGTCCACTGTTTTTTCCACATTGCTACATTGAAAGAAATAGATTAGTTGGGCAAGAGGATGAAATCTTATATGCCACATCAGAGGAAGATGAAGCACAATCTTTGAAAATGTATGCCAATTGTGATGGTAAATAAAACACACAAAACGAGTAGGTGGATAAAATATTGGACTAGAAAACGATGATTTGGAAACAATGGGCCTTTGTTGAGACTTCTTGGTTCCGAGCATTACCCTCTCCATTTCTATTTTCCCACTCTCTATTGTTTTTTCCCCCCTCTTTTATACTTAAACGAATTCCCCTATCTTTTTCTCCTCTACTTTCGCTTTATGGATGCTTTGCTTAGTTGTTTTTCCGAAAATGTCTAGGTGTGCGGGTTGGCAGACTCACGGGTTCACATTTATACTCATGTTTCTATATCACGAGTCTGACCGATGGCTTCCTCATTCCATACTTAGCCACTTTTTGGATCGTGGGTTCCCAGGATGGCAGACTCAAAATTGTGCCTCTAGCTTTGGGGGTTCCATGCTATACAGATTGGCCGCCAGACTCCCCCAACATGCCATGTTCCATGTTACACATTTTTGTAGTAAAAAATTTCTAGGCATACAATTTGATCGTTGGGTCCTCATGTTTCCTGAGTATCTCTTGACACATTATTTCATATTCCATCTCCTTCGAGCCTGTATGTGACATTCATAACAATTATGGACAATATACAATGGATATGCCTATCCAGTCCTTCTAATGTTCATGTACACATGCTTGCATTGGAAAAAGTTGGACTAGTGACATGGGCATGAGCAGTTAATGATTGCAAACATCAACAGAATGATAAGGCCAAAGGTAAAGATTCATACATTGTGCTCTTGATATGTTTACCAAACAAATATCCTGAGCTATTTATTCATCTATGCCATGATAAATATGTTGATGTCATCTGCAACACATACTTTGCAATTCACAAGAAGTATCGACGAGTGCAAGTGAAATGCCGAACATAGTGCATGTTCCGTAGACTAAGAGGTCTGGTTACAAAACTCTGGCCTACATACTTCATCCAAGTTGTGCGTCTACATGTACATTTATGCCAGGAAAAAAAGAAAACAAAAAAATAATGCAGACCACCATTCACATTACTTTCCCTGTTAAAAAAATATCACCAGGTCTAAACTTATAACACCCAATATACTATCGATAGAAGGCTTTAATAACCGTCGAACTAGACAATTGTTCATTGCGGACATAATGGTCATGTATAGCACCTACTTGGACAAGGAAAACAAAACTAGATGCATTGTGTGTGCTGACATGACAGACAAGGAAGCCACGATGAAAGTCACACTGACTATCCCTACACAACTTGTCTAGAAACATGCAGAAAATATCTTTCCAGGTAATGGGATATCCATTACAAATTTTAATATATTACCGAAAAAAGTATATGACCGTGGTGATTGTGATCGGATTATATCGCTCAACGAAACAAGTATTGTGGAAAAAATTCTCGTGATTTGTTCAAAATATTGTTTCGTACCGGACACAACAATCAACCAACTTGCACAGAGCAACGACACTTACCCAATCAAAACCATTGGTGCAACTGTCACACTCACGAGAAAACTTGGCTCGCAACACATTCTCAATATAAAATATGGAGAGTCGGACAACGACAAGGCAATGGTACCGTTCTCCATATCTAGTTTTGTCCTTTACTTTCACATGTTCATATATATCAGTTATGTTACACAACTATTACATTGTTCCATGTTGCAGCTGCAATTGTTTGACACCTATTCAAATTTGTTTTCCTCATTGGAACAACAATTGCATAAAGGGAAATTTCCACTTATGCTCTTCAAAAATATAACAAAGAAAATAGATGTTAAGGAAATGATCTTTTTCAAAACCCAAGCAACATTTGTAACAAAATTGCAAACATACATAGTACAAGATCTCAAGAAACTAACTAGCTCCACAACTATTGTGCGTATACATCTACAATTCCATCCACACTTTGCTCATAAAAATTGCCTTGTTCAATATTCTGGATTTTGTTTGTTGTGCAGTTGTATATTATATTGTTCAATATATTAACTACTATGCTCATGTGCCCAGGTTGAGGGTGTTTTGGTTGCAGCAAATGCATACTCGACCCCCTTCGAGCTTGTATGTTCCAAATGAAACTCTCCTTCTTCTGCTTCCATAAATGATGGTACAATTGATTGTCTACGATGCAGTAAAAAATGCTCTTACATATATAGACATTGCCTCAACGCTGCCATCCGAATCGTCAGCAACACAATCATACATTATACAATTAGACAACCTCTGTTGCAAGATGTTCTTCTTGGGTTAGAGAAATTTCCATATGAAGTATACCTACAGAAAAAAGGCAAACAATGTCTACATGCTACGCGACTTTAGGATCCATAACAAATTTACATTAAATGAGGACAATGCCATACTACATATCGACTGAGTGAAAAAAAATAAATTCAGATCAAGCGTTGGTAAGAAACGAAACAATCTCATGTGTATCTATCCATGCTACCCAATGAGGATATGAATAGAGTTTTGCAGTGCGATGGAAAATTGAACTGGAAGCACATAAGATTGTGTTGAGCACTCAACACATCCTAAAAAAGCCTTATCAAAATTTTGTCACTTTTTGGGTACCACTTGTTTTCTGCACTGTCTGACTCGATTTCATTTTGGGAAATGTTTTGTCTTTGTTTATTATCATGAATATCATAACCTATTCGGGTTTGTTTGAACTTATGAAACTCCATGACTAAAAGGCCTTAATGCCTGAATTAAGAATCGACAACCAAACACTGCACCTAAGGTGCTCAGGTTCGACGTCGGAAATAATTCAAGTAAGTAAAGGAACCACTCAGAAAACAATAGTCGTCGAGTGCTAATCTTCATTGACAGAAGGTAGAAGGCAGTTTTGGTTTGCGTAATTTTTCACATAAAGGCTCGAGAGATATCCGATCCCCTTCGGCATCGGTAAAATCCGAGGAGGATAGACATTAACAAAGAAGGAAAAGAAATTGTCAATAGCTGATGTCCAACGCGCTTTATCAGGATCGAGGAAAATCTAGAAGGATCACAACAAACATTTTGACCATGATAAAGTTATCTCGGATCTCCGATCCCCGATGTGATTTTGGCATCAGGACTTTTTCAAGGGAGCTGATCTGAGAGCACTTGGGTAGGTTTATCGTCGATCGTCGATCCCTGACACCTTTCGACATCGACAAGCTAGGATTTGGTTTTAGAACAAATATCTTAAGGAAAGTCCTGACTCTGATCAATATGAGTGAATTAAGTCATTGGTATCGATCGCCATGTGTATTTACCAGGTAAGAGGTTCATACGGTCTAGTTCTATCCCGAGTCATTCTTGGTTCCCTAGGTCCTAGTCACACCTCCGAGTCATCTTTTTCGCATCAACACTGTACGGTAAGATCGATTGGTGTCAGAGCTTTTGTAGGAGGATATCAACGAAAATGTTCATAGCACAATTCCAACCCTCGATCCACCCACTGAATGAGCAGAATGACGGGACGTTTTCAGCGTTAGATACGATTAGATTTTGGGCATTTAAGGAGATAATTAATACCCAATTTTGCATTAGTTTCTACTTTGTGTGCTAATTAAAACGACATTTTTGAAATCGCCAATAGAACACATCACCACTTGCGCCTTCTCCTTCAACCCACGATGAATTTAATTTCTAACTCCTCTAAAGATTCGACAACAGATTTATTGAAATTTCACTCATAACCCGAATTGAATGGTTGATGCGACACGATAAGATATTCCATGTTTACATCTATTGAATCATTGTGAACAAATTCTTGCGCATAAGAGAATTCTAGAGTGTCCGAAGGAGAAAAGTGAGAAACTCAAAGATGGTACTGACCCTCATGATTATCAAAAACCAGGTTGAACAAACTTCATAGGTATGTATCCAAGTCTATGAATTCTTTGGTTATAATTTATATGTGTTCGTCTAGTTTTTTACACAGTCTTTAAAATCTGCTCAATTTCTAGGAACAATGCCACCAATAAAGCTAACCACTAGACACTCGCCGAGAGAACCAAAACTAAAATAACCAGAGACAGGCGAAGGTTCTTCTCTAGGGACCACGAGGCAATTGGAGTATGCCCCTAGGCCAGAGCCTGTTGTCAAGACAACAATAAAGAAAGTTTTCATCTAGCTTCCAACCTTTGGCTATACATAGGCAAGCACCGGATCCAAGGTAGTGCTCCCACAGTGGGGGGATCTCTTCAACAGGATTAGCAAAGAAGAATAACTAGAGTATATCCCACACAACGACCTGGATGTAAGGGCGTTCAATGACCAAGTGTTCCCCAACATCCGACGGTCGTATTTACACACGGTGGCGAGCAAAACCCCTGTTTTCCCCTGCATAGAGGTCCTAAAGTGGCTCATTGACCACACGGATGGGCATAAATGCTTGATTAATGATGAGAATGGTGGGTGTGTCATAGTTTTCCTCCCGACATATGTCCATAAATACTACAAGCTCATGGACCCAAAGGAGTGGCTCAACACAAACTTCGTGGTGAAATTCTATGAATTCCATGACACCAGTCGGTTGATGGCCTCATGGTGGAGGGAAGACAAGAAATTCACCAATCAAAGCAATGGATGGTACGAGACAATCAAACTAAGGGATCCATGCATCTATTTTATGGCTCTCATCTGTCGGCTATGTAGAAAAAAGGATTACTCCAAGTTTTCGAAAGCATGGATTCCTTTGGCATACATAGTTTCAATCACCGGGTGAAGTTTCAACTGGGGAGAAATAATCTCCAAACAACTAAGCATCTGTCTGTAGTAGGCTCAGACGTAGAAGGAAGGAGAAGAACCAACTTTTTTCATGGCCTCGTACCTTCTCAATGTCATGTGCGCTAGGAATGTCTTCGCCGGTATGAATCTAAGCTGGCATGTTGTAGAGCTTCCGGTCCACGTCTACTTCAATGTGCTATGGGAAAATAGGTACAATAAATCTTACTCCCTCATCTGCAATGAATTCATTGTTTGTATTTATTTAATTCTTTTTAAGAAGGAATGCCCAAGGCTATCAACGACAGCCAATAAAATGATAGCCAAGGTAGGCCATTGGTACTTGGACGAGCGTGCAACCTACATCAAGGTGTTCGGGGCCACCAAAGCACCACATCTCCTACCATCTCATGTTCCAGATCGACTCGTCGTGGGATAAATTTGTTATCATACCATCCTGCAGGGCTATAATTCCACATTGGTCAAAGACAAGAAACATACCTTCATACCCTACGGTTTCCATGTAGGGTTATATCTGGTAAAGGATACTTCTTAAGCCAAACAAGAAGGGTTGAGCCTGTTATCACCATAAGAAATTTTTGATGGAATCCAAGTCTCGAGACTTAGCGAGGGGATAAATTGGTGTAGATACATGATAAGTTGGAGGAAGGGGGAACACCTAGTGAAAAAGGGATAAATATAGCGGATGTGTGGGTTGACGGGACATGATGAACCACAAATAAATGGTTAGCAACCATATCGGGCAGAGAAGTAGTGCGAGGTTTAATTTTTTGAAAGCGGGCCGATGGAAATACCATGGTTTCACCTCAAGGCCACGTGGTGCCACCAAATGCATATTGGGGCGAAAAGCGGTCTACCCCAAACCGCTTTCCCTCATCCCCGATGTCGGGAAGTTTATATAAGGGAGGGACCATTGTCTTTATGATTTTTCAAATCATTTGAACGTTAAAAGTGGCACGACCGCTCTAGTCGAAACTAAGCTCAACATTGCACCAAATTCATACATTTTCCGCTCATTCGCAGGTATTTTTCATCATCACCATGGATCCTGTCATTTTTCCCATAATAGAGAAGATCCCCTGCCAAGCAAAGAAGCCCTAGTTGACAGAGACTCGGATGTGTTTGACACCGAAATAACCGTCTCACCTGTCTCTGTGTCCAAATCCAATTTGTCAGATCATGTAGGAAGAAAAATACCCTTTCTCAAAGCAGTCCAAGCTTCCATCATCCCTTACGCTGTTGAAGTCGCTTTCCCTTTCCCAAAATTCGTAGGTTGGTGCACTGAACAATACTCACAAGAAGAGAGAGTTGTTTTAGATAGGTTAGGATCGAAAGTCCTATGTAAAATATATTTCTCTTCCATTTGATATTCCCTCAACATACTCTAGTCCCCTTCCATAGCATCTGACCCTTCGAGTAGGAAAATCTAGTTACAATTTATAGGGAATGTTCCCCTGAGGTCAAAAACCTATTTTTGTAGACAATTTTCAAACCCGAGAAGTATTTCGAGAGTCTGTCCCTGCCAATGGATGTAAATTCCATGGTTATCGAGACCCAAAGGGCCTGTTCCATACTCAGTAAGATTTTAGGTCTAGATAATGACAAATATGTAGTTGAGGTCATGTTAGGTTTTATGTTAACCTTTTTCCAGTCAAAATCTAGTCAGTTAGTTAGTATCAGTTTTGATGAATTCATAACTATTAATGTGCACAAACAACTAATGAAATTCTAATCACTAAGGCACTTCAGGTATTACACATACTTGCTGAAAATATTCCTAGAAACAAACAAGAAAGAGTTCCCTGAAGAAACATCCATATCCACTGAATGCAAAATAATCACCATGCTCATTTTCATAAATAAGATCATGTCCAAATTTTACACCTCGATCTTCAACACCAGCCTACCCAGAGTCCTGGAGGACATGAAAAGTTACTTGCAGCCAAGTTTCAAAAATAGAATAGGAGATTGGGTGATGTTCATGCATTCTACAGTAATTTGGGTATATGGTTGTCAAGAGGCACCTTGTCTTCTCCCTATCTTTCTGACACCCAGAGTTTTTTCCCTGGACTTCATCAAGAAAAGAATCATCTCAGAGACATAACATTTCCTAAAAATGCACAAGGTGTCCAACCTGAAATTTACTTTCATCATAGGACCATTTGTTGTGAATACTAGAGCTTTCTTACCTCAAATCCAGGCCAAGCTCAAGGAGTTTCGATTTGCACAACTACAAGGGATAAGATATGATCCACATCAGATCATATCTAAAGGAATATTGATGAACAAACAGAGCCCTTATGAACATGAGGATGTTGAAGGTTTTGACAAATTGGCTAATTTGGAAACCCGTACTGATATGGAAGCCATCTTGCATCCTGATCAAACACAACAAGTGGGACCAACCTTAAAATAGAATCAGACACAACATACCCCTTAGAAGCTGACATTCCAAGTTCCCAAAGTAACTATCTACAAAAACATAAGCAGTTCAGAGGCCCTAGGCACCAATAGTCAACATACTTCTCCCAAGAAGATAAAGATCAAACAATCCCCACAGATAGTAGATCTAGAGGAAGAAGAGATTAAGTGAAAATTAAATATGGATATGGTGGAAAGTGGCACCAACAAGGAAGAAGATGGTAAAAGAATCATTCCCCAAAGTGAAAGCAGCTCAAGAGATTTCAGCAACAAAAAACACATTTTTGATAAAGCACCTGGAGCAGTCTACCAATCTAAAGAAGATTTAGCAAAGAAATATGTTGTGAAAGGGAGCTTGGCCATGAGTGAAATAAGGGAGTTTATACCCGAGGTAGAAAATATTTCTCAACATAGGTCTTCTCTATTCTCAGTCAGAGACATAGAGAAGAAGACACTCAACATAGCAATTGCAGATGAGGATAAAGTGTCTGAGGTCAAGATGCATTATGAGAACATTAGTGCCCCAGACAAAGTGAAATTCCACAGAAACATGAGGGACATGCTGTATTCAGACTACCTGGTTCTAAGATTAAAGGTTTCAAGATTGAAAACTCACACACTTAAGCTGGAGGGAAAGTTGAGACAAGAGAAAGTGTCCAACAGAGATTGGCAAACTCAAGTCAAGAGATTAGAATCTGAAGGCCCTCATGGGGTAAAATATTCTTTAGAAGAGAAAGACAAGATGATTCAAAGCATGAATAAAAGGCTAAATATGTCTACCACAGAGAATCCACAAGAAACATATTTGGCTACTCTAGAGAAAGAGAAAGAGACATTTCGACAAGAAGCATTGAATTACAAAACCAAAGTGTTGCAACTAGAGAAGGAAAATGTGAATTGGTCACAAGGACAGACAAGAGCATCAGACATGGCTGTTGTTGCATCTTCTACTACAGGAACTAAGAAAATCACTGATGGATTGGTTCAGGCTATGTCCCAAGTTAGCCTGAAAGCATACGAAATCAAGAGCCTCAAGGGAGGCATAGAAAAGATGCAGCAAGAAATAAGAATAAAGGATGAGAACATGGCCCATTTTCAGAAAGAAAATCAAGCTTTAT
The DNA here is from genome assembly GCA_009831015.1 of Picea engelmannii. NCBI lineage: Eukaryota > Viridiplantae > Streptophyta > Pinopsida > Pinales > Pinaceae > Picea > Picea engelmannii. Next base: position 230,030 of record ML805616.1, read on the forward strand.
AGGAAAGAGTAGACAAGTTGAAAACAAGGTTGAAAGGAAAAGGACTGTTGCAAGGGGACAAACAAATCATCTGGGACTCTATTGCTACTGAATTTGCTAAGTTCACGGTATACTTAAATTTCATCGATGACAAAGACAACATGAACATCACAGCTAAAAGCATATGCACTATTGTGAGTGAAACGATGGCAAAGAAACCCTTAGAGTAGGCCCAAAATTCTATAAATCTATTGAATTCCATTCCCACCACTGAAATTCAGACCATTGGGGTCAAATACAAGACTACATTCATCATTTGGGCTAGGGGAGTCAATGCCAAGAATAATTTTCTTAAATCAGTTGAAACCAAGGCCATGCAGATGGAGATGAGCATACATGAATTTAATGATCTGTTTGAAGAGTTTTTCGTCAAATTCCTCCCTTCATTTTTGGATGGCAAAGGGAAATTGTACCATCAAGAGGATTACAACTATCAACTCTCCCAATGCAGAATGGATCACTCCAAGTTTGAGAGCCCGGAGGAAAACTTGAAGGGGACAAACTTGGTGGAATATTTAACCATAGATTTGTAGATCCTAAATCAGTTCAAGACAATGAAGATTGGTCTGGCAACCATGAATTATGCCTCTTGCATTGACCTGGAGATTTTGATCAAATAAATGATGGACTATGAGATCCCTTCTGACTTGCAGTGGAAAGAGATAGTGCAGTTAGGCAAGACAAAATACAGTTTTCCATGGACCAACAAATAGCCTCCAAGTGTCACCGAATTTTCAAGTCCAACATAGGACAAAAGTGTGACATATGGAGAAGACAGAAGTCGAGTAGTCAGAGAAATCCACTGTTAGTTTACAAAGAATTTTTGATTAATCATTGTAAATCAATTCACATACCGAGACTGTCAGTTGAAATTATTATAGTCGGTTTTAGAAGCTAAAACGTTTCAGTTCATTTATTGTAATCGGTTTATGGTTAAAGAAAATCGAATTGTATAAATGATAGAATTTCTGAAAGAATTAATGTTGGTAGAAGTGAAAGGGAACCTTTTAGTTGTTTCTAAACTCAATTGTAATTTTTAGGAGCTGAATTGAATGCACATGCAGAAGCTTTTTGAAGTCTCTATGAAAAGATTCTAATGGTGGTGATATGATTTTTGTCTCCTTTCATTGTATGTATTTCCCGTGTTCTTAATTTCATTTGCATTGTCTTCTGTTTAAATTGGATATTTAAAAGCTCAGAATTCATCTCATGATGCTCTGGCTTAAGAAATTTAAACTGTGTGTATTTCTTCTTAACTAATTCAGAATTCATTTCAGTAATGCTCCGATGTAGTTATTTGTTTTCTCCTTCCTATTACACCCTACTTGAATACATTTTATAACTCAGATTCATTGCCTCATTTGGCCTTTATCCTCTAGATATTTATACCAGCCAATCATTGTTTTCATTCACTTTTAGAATTTTGACTCCATAGCCCTGAGTGTCCCTCCCCTTCTTGGCCAACAAATTTATAAAAACCCCCAAAACAAACTAAATCTAGCCACTGATTGCTAAAGAAATATAAAGTGACACGAGAGAGCCCCCTCTGAGATGAGCAGACTAGTGCCCAACTCTAAAGTTGGTTGAAATATTTACCTCTGTCATTTTTCTATCAGCCGGACAAAATTTACAGAGTGCTAACATTCTGGTGTCGTTGCTGGGGACGAAAGTGAAATCTTCCCTGGGAAGAGAATGACTTAAAGCTTCAGTTTTGATCCCTGAGGGTGACAGTGGATCAAATACCTTATTGGATGATATTATTTTTTCCTTGGAGACTCTGTTACCAAAATACCAGTCACACCAAGCAGTGTGAGCTAGAAATCCTAGCTCCTAAGAAAATTCACACTAGGAAAAACTGAGACCCAAAAGCTGCAATCCCTGTGTTTGATCCTGAAAAGCTTGTACATAAAAGAAAAGAAAAGAAAGTAACCCCATTTTTACGCTTAGACTGATATCTATCCTTGCCCAAAGATGAAGTAACAAGCATTGAAGACCTTGAGTTTGATGTGAAATTTGAACAAATCCTGTTCAAAACTAAATCTGAATCTTGTTTGAACGAGGTCATATTTGACGAAAAGAGGTTCCAATATTTGATTTTAGCTGCATATGTGAAGCCTATAGTGATTCATACTCAGAACGAACAACCTCTTCAACCCCTCACAACAACCATGGAAACTATATTTTCTCCTCTTTTACTTCCTTCTTAGCTACATGATTTACCTCGAGAATATAATCTAAGGATCAAACTGTATGATGTTGAAGGTAGTGTGTCAGCCCAGAAACATTTGGACTGGTTGAATGATTTTTCAGACTTGGAAGAAGTATATTTTGAAGATGCAAAAATGAAAATGTTTGCAAAAAGTTATGCAGGAGAAGTGAGGAAGTGGTTCAAATCTCTTCCAACAGCTAGTATCATAGATTTTGAGGCCTTTGAAACCAACTTTCTTGCAAAATGGGGTGACAATAAAAATCCCCTTCAATTGTTAATGGAGTATAACAACATGAGGAGATCACCTGATGAAACAGTGCATGATTTTTTAACTAGATTTCTAAAGGTCTATAATTTTATTCCTACTGAGGTAACCCCCCCCCTAAAGCTGCTAAACTCAAATATGTTGATTCCTTTGAAAGTGATTTTGCTTTGTTATTGAGAGAATGAAGATATTCTTCATTATATGATATGATGAATGATGCCATAGAAGTTGAGGTAAATCTAATGGCTTCAGGAAAGATCAAATATAACTCTGACAAAGACATGAACAAATCTCAAGATAAGGAACATCACTCAACCTCACAAACATCAAAAGAAAGGTTCGAAACGATGATGAGAACCATAGACAGAATGATGGAGAGAATGATGGAGAGAATGACTTTACATAATAGGACTAACCCTAGAAAACATGTTGATTGTCCACCTAGAAATATGCAGAGACCAACAATCCCACAAATCAGACAAAGAAATCAGGGGATTTAGGGGAATCATGGAAATCAGGGGAATCAAGGATAGGGATGATTTTAAGGATGGAAATTTATTTTAAAATGTAGAAACCTTAGCGAATCTTACTAATCCTTCATGTGTCAACTATAAATGTTTGGCGATATTTTTGTAAAAATATTCAAATTTCTAAGTATTTTATATAGGTTTTATAAACGTTTGGCGATTTTAAAGGTAAAATAATTTTATCCTATAGAATTTGGGCGTATCATTTTTAAAATAGCCAATCTCATTTTTGGAAAAACCATGGAAAATTAGACCATGAGCGAAATTTAGCCCCTAAAATCATCCATGAGATTCAAGGATATCAAGGAAATTAGGGGAATCAAGGAAATCAAGGGAATTAGGGGGACCAAGAAATAAAGCCTCCTTTTCAAAAAAATTATGTAAATGAGAATTGTGATGGATATTTTGAAGACAACATGAACTATTGTGATTATAAAGAAACATAGGTGTTTTTGACTAAAGAAGAACATGACCAATGCATGGATGCAAGTAGATATTCATGCAAGAGGAGGAGGAAAGTTTATCAGTGGAAATGGAAGATTACCAAATAGGATTGAAAAATTCCATAATGCAATTCCAAAGACAATATAATCTTTGAAATCAGAAAGTACCTTCAAACCCCCCAAAGGGAAATCCTCCAAAAGGAAACCCCACCAAAGAAGTTCAAAGTAAAATACCCTCTTTGAGTCAGCCCAAAAGGGATTCTGCTGCAAAAGATGCTATAGAAAAAGGAAAGAAGAAAGAAGATCCCCAGAAGAAAATATTGGAAGCAAGGAAATAAACAATCACCAAAGAGGTAGAGAAAACCTCATCCTCTTTTAATTTTGAAAGTGAGATGGCCAAGATTAAAATTTATGTACCCTTCAATGAATTGATCAGAGAACAACGAATATAGAAATTAGATCATCAAGATGCTTAAGATGGAATAAACTATTGATACCCTAATCATCTAGCCATCTTGTTTGGCCCGCACATAGAAGAAAATAATGATGCTGAACAAGTTCCCCCTTTTTATGTCAGTATGAAAATCCATGATATGAATCTGCACAATTACATGTTGGATTCAAGAGCATCTCATAACCTGATGTCAAAGGTGTTCATGGATGAACTAGACCTCAACATCACCAGGCCTTCCAAAGAAGTGTTCTCTTTTGATTCCAGGAAGGTGAAGTGCCTGGGTCTTATCAAAGATCTGGTGGTATCTTAAACACAAATCCAAATAAAGAACATGGTTTTGGAAGTAGTGGTTTCTGATATTCATCCCAAGTTTGGCATGTTTAGGTCATGGGCTGCAAAATTAAAGGAAACTCTCTAGATGGACATGTCATATGCCACCATCCCTGTCTTTGGTCAAGACAAAAGGTTGTACAGAGAGGTTTTTCTCAAATACATGGTCAACAATAAGTCACATCTGAGTAATCATCCCATTTCCTCTATGCAAACTGAGTTGGGGTCTTCCATTTTCTTCAATGACCTATGTTTTGAAGAGAAAGAGTCAGAAATTGATATGGCTGACAAAGGGAGATCTGATCAGCAGATTGAGAAGTTTTCAGAGAAACAAGATAGCACAAAAGATCATATATGGAATATGAGTTTCTATGGATCTTCTTGCAGAGAGGGGGAAGGGGCCGGTGTATGGATCAATCACGGCAACAAAGATTCAAAATTGTGTTTTTCAAACTTATTTTTGAGTGCACGAATAACATGGATGAATATGAAGCATTAATATTGGGGTTGAAGGTTTTGAAAGAATTGGGTGCCAAAAGAATAGTTGTACATGGAGACTCAGAGCTAATTATCAATAAAATCAAAGGCATATACCAAGCAAAGCATTCCATACTCAGGGAATATAAGAACCTAGTGCTAGATCTCCTTGAAACATTTCCAGAGTATAATCTTTCAGTGATTCCAAGAGGACATAATCAGATTGTTGATGCATTGGCTACTTCTGCAGCGGTTTTCAAAGTTACAATATTCCCTAACAGAGAATATAAGGTTGAGGTCAAATATAGGCCAATAGTACCAGATAATATTAAATACTGGTAGGTTTTTGAAGATGACAAACAAATAGAAAGCTTCCTCAAGATGGAGAATGAATTTGAGAATTTGAAAATTGATGAAGAATACTGTATTGAAGAGGTAGATGCAGCTTCTTTCACAAAGGAGGGGTACTTCGACAATCAGATTGCAGGAAGAGACATAGTTCATCTAAAGAGCAACATCAGTCCCAAGGGTCTGGTCCCATTGGAGAAAATCTTTGACAATAATGATGTGGCCAAAAGTCCAAAAATCACAGTAAATGAAGGGGATGTAGAAGATTGCAATATTGGGACTCAGGAGGATCCCAAGATCATCAAGTTGTCCAAAAAAATTAGCCCTGAAGTCAAGGAGAAATATATCAAATTAATGAAAGAGTTCCCTGGTGTTTTTGCGTGGAACTATGATGATCTAAAATTTTATGACACCAGTATAATCCAACAGGTGATCCCAATCAAAGAAGATCACAAACCTTTCAAACATAAATTAAGAAGGATAAACCCTTTGTCACTGCCCTTGATTGAGAAAGAGGTAAAGAATCTATTTGAAGCCAAGATCATAGTATCCCTAAGGTTTTCTAAATGGGTAGAAAACCTAGTGGCAGTCAAAAAAAAGAGTGGAGGAATCAGGTTGTGTGTGGATTTTAGAAATATGAACATAGTATCTCTAAAATACAACTAGCCACTACCTAAGATGGACCACATTTTATAGAAAGTGGTGGGTTCTCAGAGCATGTCAATTTTGGATGGCTTCTCTGGATACAATTAGATTATGGTGCACCTTGATGATCAGGAAAAGACAACATTCACAACTCTATGGGGAACATTCCTGTATGAAAAGATGCCTTTTGGGCTCATGAATGTAGGGGAAATATTTCAAAGAGCTATGGACATATCTTTTGCTGATGAAAAAAACAAATCCATTGTTATCTACCTAGATGATATCACTGTGTATTATGTTTCAGATGAAGAACACCTCAAGCATCTAAGAAGGGCATTTCAGAAGTGTAGAAAGTTAGGAATCTCATTGAACGCTAAGAAGTCAAATTTCTCTATGGAAGAAGGAAAGCTGTTGGGTCACATTATTTCAAAAGAGGGAATAAAGGTAGATCCCAACAGAGTTAAGGGAATCTTAAAAATTGGCATACCTAGAAGTAAAAAAGAGGTACAATCTTTCTTGGGAAAAGTGAATTTTTCCTATTGTTTATGGCCACCTCACCTTTCCAGATTGTTTATGGCACAAAGTCTATTTTTCCTACTGCATTAGGATTTCTAGTGATGAGGTTGTTATAGGAACATGGTGCAGAAACAAATGCCACTCAAAGAAGGAGGGATGAACTAATCAACGTCCAACAAACCTGAGAAAAGGATTTCAACAATGCTCATCTATGCCAAGATAAGATCAAGAAGGATTTTGATAGGCATACCAAGGAAGATGACTTCAAATAGAGAGACTGGGTATGAATATGGGATTCCAGGAATGAAGATAAGGGAAAGCATGTGAAGTTTGACCATCTATGGCTGGGAACCTTCAAGATTGTAGCATACCATGGAAATAATGCCTACCTACTACAAGAGAGTAATGGAGACATCATTGGAGGAGGGCCTGTGAATGGAAGGTTCCTCAAATATTATATCGTTTAAAAAATCATCACCCCTTCCATTTATTATATATAATCATTTTCCTTTTTTTCTTTTTGCATGAAGAAATTGAAATAAAACAGCATAGCTGAAGCTCGTGGTGAAGGACTTGAGCTATGTTGCTTAAGCTATGTTGAGTTGATTTTGAGTTTTTGAATAAAGGTTGGTAGTTTTAGATTGCAGGAATAAATCACAACCCAATGGGTAGGCACTCGATCTACCGTTCTTTGCTACCTCGCAGGGAGGATAACATCCCTAGTTAGAGCCCATGTTATCACCATAACAATTTTTTGATCGAATCCAAGTCTCAGGACTTAGCGAGGGGCTAAATCGGTGTAGAGACACGATATATTGGACGAAGGGGCCACACTTAGCGGAAAACGGATAAATATAGTGGAGGGGCGTGTTGACAGGACATGATAGACCACAAATCAATGGTCAGCAGCCATATCGGGTGGAGAACTAGTGCAGGGTTTACTTTTTTGAAAGCAGTCCGATGGAAATACTGTGATTTCACCTCAAGGCCACGTGGCACCACCAGATTCATATCGGGGCAAAAAGAGGTTTATGCCAAACCTCTTTCCCTTGTGCCTAATGTCGGGAAGCATATATAAGGGAGGGACCCTTGTCATTATTTTATGTTTTTTCAAATTATTTGAATGTTAAAAGTGGCGTGACCACTCCAGTCGAAACTAAGCTCAACAATGCACAAAATTCACATGTCTTCTACTCATTTGCAGGTATTTTTCATCATGATCATGGATCCTATCATTTTTTTCGTAACAGAGAAAGATCCCCTGCCAAGAGAAGAATCCCTAATTGACAGAGACTCTGATGTGTTTGACACCGAAATAACCGTCTCACCCATCTCTATGTCCAAAGCCAATTTGTCAGATCATGTAGGAAGACAAATAAACTTTCTCGAAGCAGTCCAAGATTCCATCATCCCTTACGTCGTCGAAGTCGCTTTCCCTTTCCCATAATTTGCAGGATGATGTTCTGAACAATACTCACAAGAGGAGAGAGTCAGTTTAGATAGGCTAGGGTTGGAAGTCCTATGTAAAATAGATTTCTCATCCATTTGATACGCCCTCGACACAAAAGAGTCCCCTTCCATAATGTATGAACCCTTCGAGGAGGAAAAGCTAGTTACAGTTTATAGGCAATGTTCCCCCGAGGTCAAAAAACTATTTTTGCAGACAATTGTCAAACCTAAGTAGTATTCCGAGAGTTTGTCTTTGTTGATGAATGTAAATTCCATGGTTATCGAGATCCAGTGGGCCTGTTCCATACTCAATCATATTTTAGGTCTGGATAATGACAGATATGTAGTTGAGGTCATGTTAGGTTTTTTGTTAACCTTTTTTCAGTCAGAATCCATTCAGTCAGTGTGTATCAGTTTTGATAAATTCATAGCTGAAAATGTACACAAACAACTAATGAACTTCCAATCACTAATGCACTTCAGGTATTACACATACTTGCTAAAAATATTCCTGGAGACAAACAAGAAAGAGTTCTCTGAAGCAACATTCATCTCCACCAAATGAAAACGAATCACCATTCTCATTTTCATAAATAATATCACGTCCAGAGTTTACAACTTGATATTCAACACCATCCTGCCCAGAATCCTAGAGAACATCAAAAGTTACTTACAACCAAATTCAGAAATCAAAATAGGAATTGGGTGATGTTCATGCATTCTACAGTAATTTGGGTATATGGTTGTCAAGAGACACCTTATCTTCTCCCTATCTTTATGACACCCAGATTCTTTTCTCCGGAGTTCATCAGGCAAGGAATCATCTCAGACACAAAACATTTCCTGAAAATGCACAAGGTGTCCAACTTGAAATTTCCTTTCATCATAGGACCATTTGTTGTGAATACTAGAGATTTCTTACCCTATATCCAGGACAAGCTCAAGGATTTTGTATTTTCATAGCTACAAGGGAGAATATATGATCCACATCAGTTTATATCTAAAAGAATATCGATGAGCAAACATGGCCCTTATGAATATGAGTATGTTAAAGGTTTTGACAAATTGTCTAATTTGGAAACCTGTGCGGATATGGAAGCCATCTTGTAGCCTGCTCAAAAAAAAAAAGTGGCACCAACATTACAATAGAATCAGACATAGCAGACCCCTCAGAAGATGAAATTCCAAGTTCCCAAAGTAACTATCTACAAAAAGAGAAGCAGTTCAGAGGCCCTAGGCACCAATAGTCAGCAGACTTCTCCCAAGAAGATAAAGATAAAAAAATTCCCACAGATAGTAGATCTAGAGGAAGAAGAGATTAAGGAGAAAGTAAGTATGGATATGGTGGAAAATGGCACCAGAAAGGAACACGATGGTAAAATAAGCAAGCCCTAAAGTGAAAGAAGCTCAAGAGATTTCAGCAGAAAAAATCACATTTTTGATAAAGCACCTAGAGCAGTCTACCAATCTAAAGAAGATTTAGCAAATCAATATGTTGTGAAAGGGAGCTTGGCCATGAATGAAATAAGGGAGTTGATACCCAAGTAGTATTCCGAGAGTCTCTCCCTACCAATGAATGTAAATTCCATGGTTATCGAGATCCAATGGGCATGTTCCATACTCAGTAAGATTTTAGGTCTGGATAATGAAATATATGTAGTTAAGGTCATGCTAGCTTTTATGTTAACCTTTTTTCAGTCAGAATCCAGTCAGTTAGTCAATATCAGTTTTGATAAATTCATAGCTGATAATGTACACAAACAACTAATGAACTTCCAATCACTAAGGAACTTTAGGTATTATACATACTTGTTGAAAATATTCCTAGAGACAAACAAGAAAGAGTTCCCTGAAGCAACATCCATATCCACAGAATAAAAAATAATCACCATGCTCATTTTCATAAATAAGATAATGGCCAAATTTTACATCTTGATCTTCAACACCAGCCTGCCCAAAGTCCTGGAAGACATGAAAAGTTACTTGCAGCCAAGATGACAAAGTGAATTGAAGAAGGAAGTACATGTAGGCCATGAAGATAATTAAAGAAAAGAATTACAAAATAAGAAAGTGTCAGGTCGGCCCTAATGTTAAAAGGAAGTGACATAAATGGTATAAATAAACATAATTATACATTCATTTGATACAAGTCGAATTTCAAAGGTAATAAGAAGAAAAGAAGGCCGGATTTCAAGGGAGGATGAAGTCTTTTGGTGATGTGTTCTAAGGTATGTTATTATCAGGTCATCTTACTATTTTTGCTATAAAATTTTTTCTAGAATGATTCAGATGGTGAAATCACTATGGTATTGAGAATACATATCAAGGTACCTCTGGTAAAAATTTCAGCTCTTGATTCTCTATAATTATGGAGATACACTCTATGGAAGATAGGGTTTGTGACCAGTCCTGAAGCTAGTCAATAAACAGGTGTTTCGGGTAAAACAATCATAACTTATTCATAGAGAATCCAAATGAAGTGGGACAAATTTCATTGGAAACAATATGTATTGTAGTTTCTTGTGTGTGATTTTTAGAATCAGATGTTAATTATTGAGCACAGGGCATTCTGTGCAAGTTCACTCTCCTGAATAGAGCAGAATTGAATAAAGTCTACCATTCTTTCTATAACCTCTTTTTGGGGAGGATTCAAGGAGTGAAAATTGGAGGCGTTTCAGATAATACATTTATTAATATTATCTACAGGATCAAAGTACTCCAAGAATTGAATAATTGCAGAAATTGAAGAAGTCTCAGGAAGCATTATCAGGTTCTATGTGATGATTGGTTGATGGTGATGATTTAATGTAAAGTTTTATTATCTCTCATATATT